>QJPP01000655.1:0-136262 GCA_003996215.1 Jaltomata sinuosa
TCATCTTCAGATTCTATTTGGGTTCCAGTTACTACTGTACTCTTAGGTGGAATCTGAGTCGACTCGAGGAGTAGAGAGAAGATCGATTAGAACTTGGTTTCAGTTTCAGACTTTGCGGGTTAGGAGGCCATTTCAGAAGGGTTGTGGAAGACTTCCCTTATTTGCAGTACCTTTGACTAGATTTATTCGGCAAACCATTCCTTTTTTGCAGTTCTGTTGTAATGACCCTTCCGGTCATTTACACGTTTTTGCCTTTCTTGTACCATTAGAGCTTACTTGTAGCGGCCCAAGTCATTTATGGCTTGTCGGGACCGGTAGTTCGGTGCCCGGGCCATTTTTTTGGTCTTTATAGTCGTTCCTCATTTTAGAACTTCAACTTTGGAAATTGTTGACTTCCTTCAACATTCTTGGTAATATCAAAGAATTAAACCAAGGTTCTAGGTCAAAGGAATTCCTTACTCGAAAGTTCGAGTTAAAGAAATGCCTCGTGTAACACCTCGCCCGTTTGGAAGGTTTAAAGTAACTCGTGCGTTTGGGGTAATACTAATAGAGTCTAATATACTAATATGGATGTGTTATGAGGTATTATAATCGCAAAATGATCGTATGATGAGTTTTGAAGTCAAGCAAGTTGCGAAACAAAAGTCGGAAAAAGTTATTGTAAATTCCTTTAAGGAATTCTCTTCAAATTTGGGTTAAATGTCTTGGGGTGTTTATCCATATCTATAAAGATTTAGTGGGTCCCCAATATAACAAATTGAAGGTCTACGAGTCTAGTTTCCAACGCACTAAACCGTTCGTCCATACGACTTCAGAATAGAGAGATATTCATGTTTTCGTAAGACTGCGCAAGAAGACACGTCAAAGCGGGGCCCACGTCCTAAGTCGGTTCAGCTTATAAAAGCTGATTTCTCCTTTGTTTTAACTCATTATTTTCACCAAAAATGCACTGAAAATCAGAGGTAAGGTCCATAAATAATCCATGGACTTTGATCCTTTGAATTCGGAAGTTTAACAGAAGTTGCTCTACGTCGCGAGCTCGTCATTTTGGTATAGTTTTCCCCGTCGATTTCATGGCGTATCTTCGTGGGTGTTGATGCAGAAATTCAGCAGGTGTTTTCTGAGTAGTTGGAGTAGATACGGAGTTATATTGGCGAGGTATGGATTCCGTACACTTATCTATTTGTTGAATCAAGATTCTAAGCTTCTAGTCACGAAAAGTTGTATTTTTCGATAACTTTTAGTAGTTTCTTGTTGGATTTGGATATGTTTGTTGTTCCTGCAAGGAGGCAGGTGGTTAATCTTGGAATATTGAATATTTTTGTCAAGGAAATCTCTCCCCTACGACCCTTCTTCGTTATTATATGTTCTAGTATTATTTTATGGATTTCTGAGCCCCAAAGTGGTATTTTGGATTTGTGGCTTTGGACAGCCCCTTTATCCTGTTATGTTTGGTTATTGTTGTTGTGTTCTGGTTATGGTAAGATGCTGGAGGGATTGGAAAATTGTGCGATTCTTTTTGGGATCACATACGATAGTGATTGGATTGGACAAACGTGAAGTATGCCTTGAAATAGTGCCTCGGGAGCTCGTCGCTCCTTGGATATGTGGTTAACGTATTGTTGTTGGATTTAGCTGCCATTTGTTATTGTTACTGGCCTCATTTTTATGCTTTGGAGTTGGCTGGTCGCGAGTGTGACATTAACACCTTATCAATTGGTTGTGGATCGTTCTTGCAGCCTTGTCGATTCTAGCAATTGTTCCATTACCTTGGTTGGTCAGGCTTCATAGAGTCGCCTTTGGGACTTCAGTTGAAAGTATTTGTTTTGTGTGATTCAGAGCTTCTTAGAGTTGTTCGAGTCTGGACAATGTCGTTCTCGCAGCTAGTCATCGGATGACAGGTAGGTTATGGTTTTCCCCTATCTAGACTGTGCGTATATAGGCTATAACTGCATTAATTAGCATCCTTGGATAGGTTATTATAGGTTGGTACCCCAGACCTTGTCCACCTTGTTCGTCCGTTATTTCATGCGTTGTTTGTAGTATTCGCGTAGTATTGTATATTACCCTTGTGGTCCTGTGTGGCCATGTATTGACTATGGAACATAGATGGCGGGTTATTATTGGGGAATGTCCGCGAGTCCCGGACATAGAGATTATCCTTTTAGGCTGGTTATGTCTGCTGAGTAGCTATTGGGCCTGTGCAGGGCTGATAGGAATTGTTGTGAGCCGTTGGGCTACTTTTATATTTGTGTGCGAGTATATCATCCATGAAAAAGGTTTTCCCCTGCATGTTTTACTACTGTTTTGGCTGTGAGCCACTACTGATAGTTTTCCTAAATTTGCATGGCCCTGGGGCCCATGTTTGGTACTGTTGTTGATAGAAAAGGGGATTTTTGGATGTTTTCGCACTGATTTTATTACTAGTACTAGTCTCTGCGGGGCAGAGCAACAGACTTGATTTTATTACTGATACTAGTCTCTGCGTGGCAGAGCACCAGACTTAATTTTATTACTGATACTAGTCTCTGTGGGGCAGAGCACCAGACTTGATTTTATTATTGATACTAGTCTCTGCAGGGCGGAGCACTAGACTTGATTTACTACAGTTTTAGACCTGGATACTCCCGGGCACCCTTGGAGGGGTTTTTGAGGCATTTTATACTACTTTAGTCCTGGACAGGGTCTGGGCATGCATATTTGAGACTGGGTCTCTATCTTGATCCCGAACTTGCTTCCGGATGATATGTCTTGATACTGAGTTTTAGTATGGGGTCAGGGACCTCCATGGACCTTTCCGCTCTGGGTCTGGGGCATCGGGCTGCGTGCGCCGGAGGGAAGGGTATACGATGGAGTAGAGGTATACAAGCTGAGTCCTTCCATGGAACCTGCCTGCTAGGCCCGATTGGCACCAGAGGAGGTACATACAGTTGTTCTATTTCATATAATATCATATCATGCATTGGATTCCACCCTTGTTTGCTGTGTGTTCAGTGTACGCTCCGGTAGTATGGGATGCCGGAGGGTTTGCTTTCACTTGATTGTGTTCCTCGGTTGTATGGGCGGCCGTTGGGAATGTAGGTAGACTATATTTACTCCTGTTTTTACTTAGAGCTTGTCTTGGCACCCAGTTCTTGAAAGATTAGTGATGGCTAGCCTGTTGAGGCTTTGGTTGTGGGATTTTTTATTATTGAGAGGGCTTTGGAGTCCTATCTTATTGAGGCACTTTTGTGTGGCCTTCTGAGCAGAGCGTGAGACTCTGGTTCTATTCTTCTGGGAAGTGTAGTGGTATCTCTATGTTATTGTGTCCTAGTTATTTCATCCTAGGGTTGTACTTGTGAGGTGATTTGATTGGATTGGTGTTATGATTTTCTTATACTGGTTGATTCCATTTTGAGTATGTTAGACTGCTCTCCGTATTTTCCTTCCACTTGAGGTTACCGGTATACCGCTATTTTCTCAACTCTCTCTCTACTTACTTATATTGTTGTGCAAGGACACCAGGTGCGTTCTCTTTTCCTTCACCTGTGATTCTGAGTAATTGTATCTCTGTGCTAGCATGTGTTACTTGAAGCTCTTGGTCATGGATGATCTGTGCTAGCTCCTTGTGCTTGCTTATTGCTTTAGTGACTGCTTTCTTGCTATCTGTTACTTACTGCTTTTATATCTTATATGCGCTCAGTCGGCCTATGATACCTACTGAGTACCCGTGGTTTTGGTGCTCATACTACACTTCTGCACTTTTTTGTGCAGATATTAGCTGAGCTTTTGCCGTTGATCACGTTGGAGACTCGTGCAGCTTTTGGATCTTTAAGACTAGGGTGAGCGCCTGACGGTCGGGGCTTGTCTACATCTCATCTATTGTACTGTTGATCCTTGTACTTTCAGAGGCAATTTATGTTGTATTTTGTTACTTCTAGCACTTGTATTCTATTAGAAGCTTCTGTACTATCGATACTAAGTCTTGGGGTTGGTGTAGTTTTCTTTATGTATTTATATTCGAGTTTTGCTTTCGCTTATTTCTGCTTGCTGGTGCATTTTGGTTAGGCAGTAGCCCATTACTAACCGTTCTGGGCTACGGGACTTGGTTCGCCTACTGGGGATTGTAGGTGCCATCATGACTTGAGAAATCGGGTCATGATAGCTTGGTATCAGAACTCTAGGTTCACCGGTGTCATGGTACAGAAGCAAGTGTCTAAGTAGAGTCTCGTGGATCGATACGATGACGTCCGTATCCTATCTGCGGGAGGCTACAGGGCATTGTTAGGAAAAGTTTCATCTTTTTGGCTCCTCATCGTGCGTTCCTGGCTCTATTGACTTCTAAACTTCGGTTGTTCATTCATTCTGAGATGCCTCATACAAGTGCGATAGCGGTTGGTCTCGAGGCTTCTGTGCCTGTTGCTTCAGTGCTTCCGTTAGCGCCAAGAATTCAGAGTGAGAGTTTACTGCCTCAGATAGGGGGTGTGGGGTCAGCCCTGCCTTCGATTGGATTTATAGCTACCCCAGTTCTTCAGGACACCGTGGCTAGGACTCTGAGTCCTCCGGTGAGTGTTTCAGTACCTGGTTCTGTGAGTGGTGCTTCAGTTACAGTTGAGCTTCTAGTTCTTCAGCAGGGTTGTCTATCGGTATTGGAGTACGAGGCGAGATTTTCCCATCGGATTTCATCTGGTATAAGCTGTTTTTGGTTTGGTGAGCATGGGCACTTTGCTAGGAATTGCCCCAGGATTGTGTATCCCAGATGGTTGTTGTCATTGTGGAGAGATTGGTCACCTTTATTAAGTTTTTCCCCAGCGAGGGCTGGTTGGGGCTTCAATTTTGACCACTCAGTCTAGAGTTAGACCCTATCAGCTTGATGCTCCTCTTGGTGGGCCAGAGGTAGAGGTTCCTAACATCGTTACTCTAAGTTAGGCTTTTGCTACCTTTGACTTATGTTAGTCCCGCTCGTGTTGCGACTCTATAATTGCTTCTATGCCTACCTGCTACTTGTTTAAGTTGTTTGGATACCCGAATTATCGTATCGATGCATTGTTTTATTGGTAGTTTATTCTTTAGTAGTGGATGGGGGTAAGTTAGCCTTGAGAGGTGTTTTCCCGGAGTTGTAGCTCGTGGGTAGTTCTTGTTAGTCTGTTTCTAATTGGCTTACCCTGTTTCATTGTGATTCTGCACTTTTGGTTGGGTTTCCCTTGTTGAGCGGTCCTAAATGGTTATTGCCTAGGCCGTTATCTAGCGTGGCTAGAGATCCATGTGATGGTTCGGTGTATTACCAGTAGTTGGGCCGGAGTTGAGATTTTTCCTCAGTTGGGAGGTATTGGTTATGCTAGTGTGCATAGATTGGTTTGGTCTCTCGAGTATCTAGAGTCGACCCTCTTTGTTGATTAGTTTAGGAGGTTGGTAGGTATATGGGTTGTTCCCATAGTCTCCTCCACTTCCCGGTCCGTTGGGTGTTTTGTTGTATCTTTAGCTCCAGTTGGAATGAATCTTGATCGAAGTTCTTTCGATGAGCTCTGGATGTTGGCATCGTGATTGGGTCTTGACTTTAAGCACTTCCAACTAAGTGTTGATCGTAATCTCGGGGTTAGGTTGTATTTGTAAGCATTTCGGGTGAGTTGGGCATCCGGCCCATTCTTCTCCTGCCTTATTGAATTTGACGTATAGCTATGAGTAGTAAGGTAATGGCTTCAGGTTCTTATTCGAGAAAGGATTTGTAAGGTTTAGTATGTGCTAAGGAAGCATTTTTGTTTAGTTGAAAAAGAAGGAAGATGACGCTTTGTTTGTGTTTAAGTGTCCTTGTAGTTGCCTGAGGTGGCGATGAAGGTTTTCTTTGGGATTTTTTGTTGGTGATTCGATCCAGCCGTCTACACATTGTTGTGAGTTTTCCATCGATTGGTTTTTTCAGTAGCAACTGCGGTGTTGGTAATTTGCATATTCAGGCCTAGTTGGCTTGGGTTCTTACGGGTTCATTGGCAACATCCTGGTTCGACCAAGGCTTTAGTTTGTAGTTTTGAAAGTCGGTGTTCAGAATCATAACTTGGCAGGTTACATCGGATGGTTTGTGGCAGTTTCTATGCTGCTGCAGCATCCTAGTGCCGGGAGGCAGTGGGTGCGGGCAACTTAGCTTCTTTACTTTAGTTGTGGATGCGGCTATTGGCCTTGGACACCTAGTCCTTGGCTAACCTCTGCAAGAGGCAAGATATTCTAGATTTCAGCATTGTTCTAGTTAGTACGAGGTTCTTCTACCATGGTTGGACAGACTCAGCGGCGTAAGTTTGAGCTTCAGCAGTGATGTATACTTTATGTGGTCAGCTTGTGCGGGTTAAGACTAGCGAGGCTATTTTGAGCTCTGATGATACATAGAGACTGATAATAGCCATTCGTTTGCCCAGGATTTGAAAGTTTGTTTAATTGATTCCTCCGGAGTTATTGTTTATGTGGGGTTCTAGTTTTTGTTAGACTTGGCCAATATGGACAAGAAGTTCATTATGATATATGCTTCGAAGTGGTTGGTTTTTTGCAGAACCAGTAGAGCGGTTGATTCGAGCCAAAGGAATGAGTTGAAAGTATATGCAAATATTTCTATGGCTAGATGGTAACTTTGAACCCCAGGAACCTTTTTCCTTTGCCTTCGGGGTGTTTGGACTTGATATTTGTGGCATGGTAGACTTCTTCCTGAGGTGAGATTCGTAAGGCAATTTCACATTCAAATGATGTTCGAGTGTTCGGAGTAGCAGTAGTGTTTTCTAGAGTTGGGAGCTTGGCTCATGGTTACAGACTTCGTGGTAGGCTTACCACACTTCCTGCAGGATCGTGGTTTTGGTTTGGGTCTTTTGGGCAGGTTTACCTAGTTCATTCACTTTCAGTTGATTCAGACCTTGCACGGTTCAGTTAGCAAGTTTGATGTTAGAAAAAGTGTTCGTTCGTTGGTTGGTGGTCAGTCAAGGCAGGTAACTTTAGTTTCAATGATATGCTACGGGTTGTTATCTTGGACGGCGAAGGCTAGTAGCCTATATCTTGGCTTAAAACGCATTTGTACAATGGGTGGCTTCGTTCGTTGTAAAGTATAAGCAGGAACTATGGATCTCTGGTGTGTCAGTTGATGCTTTGAGGGTGGTTTAAGTGTTCAGCTTGTATGCAGATTCCTTTTTGTTGTGCTAAAGGATTCAGTTTAGAATAAAAAAAAGGGCTTTTGCGGAACATCGGGTTCATGAGTTAGAGTTTTGGGTTGATGGATTTTCTGGTAAACTTGGTATGGTTTTGAGGATTCGAGTTTTGTGTGTTGATAGCCTTGGTGCACTGGTTTCGGTGTTGTGTAGGTGCTTTTTGGTTAAGATTCTCGAGGTTCAGTTTGGGTTGGCAGATCTTTGGAGATTGAAATCTAGCTTGGCTAGTAAGAAAATAAGGCTTGGATGCTTTCTTTGGTTCTGTTATATTGGGTGCCGTCTGGTCGCGGAGGTTACCCGGGTTGTCTGAGAGAGTAGTGCGGGCGTTGTATCCGCTATCCTTAAATCTCTGGTATTTTTTCCCTTCCTGACTTTCGGGGACGAAAGTCTTTTTAGTAGTGGATGATGTAATGACCCTTCTGGTCATTTACACGTTTTCGCCTTTCTTGTACCATTAGAGCTTACTTATAGCGGCCCAAGTCATTTATGGCTTGTCGAAACCGGTAGTTCGGTGTCCGGGCTGTTTGTTTGGTCTTTATGGTCGTTCCTCATTTTAGAGCTTCAATTTTGGAAATCGTTGACTTCCTTCAACATTCCTGGTAATATCAAAGAATTAAACCAAGGTTCTAGGTCAAAGGAATTCCTTACTCGAAAGTTCGAGTTAAAGAAATGCCTCGTGTAACACCTCGCCCGTTTGGAAGGTTTAAAGTAACCTGTGCGTTTGGGGTAATACTAATAGAGTCTAATATACTAAGAAGGATGTGTTATGAGGTATTATAATCGCAAAATGGTCGTATGATGAGTTTTGAAGTCAAGCAAGTTGCGAAACAAAAGTCGGAAAAAGTTATTGTAAATTCCTTTAAGGAATTCTCTTCAAATTTGGGTTAAATGTCTTGGGAGGTTTCTCCCTATTTATAAAGATTTAGTGGGTCCCCAATATACCATATTGAAGGTCTACGAGTCTAGTTTCCAACGCACTAAACCGTTTGTCCGTACAACTTCAGAATAGAGAGATATTCATGTTTTCGTAAGACTGCGCAAGCAGATACGTCAAAGCGGGGCCCACGTCCTAAGTCGGTTCAGCTTATAAAAGCTGATTTCTCCTTTGTTTTAACTCATTAATTTCACCAAAAATGCACTGAAAATCAGAGGTAAGGTCCATAAATAATACATGGACTTTGATCCTTTGAATTCGGAAGTTTAACGGAAGTTGCTCTACGTTGCGAGCTCGTCATTTTGGTATAGTTTTCCCCATTGATTTCATGGCGTATCTTCGTGGGTGTTGATGCAGCAATTCAGCAGGTGTTTTCTGAGTATTTGGCAGTAGCTACGGAGTTATATTGGCGAGGTATGGATCCCGTACACTTATCTATTTGTTGAATCAAGATTCTAAGCTTCTAGTCACGAAAAGTTGTATTTTTCGGTAACTTTTAGTAGTTTCTTGTTGGATTTGGATATGTTTGTTGTTCCTGCAAGGAGGCAGGTGGTTAATCTTGGAATATTGAATATTTTTGTCAAGGAAATCTCTTCCCTACGACCGTCCTTCGTTATTATATGTTCTAGTATTATTTTATGGATTTCTGAGCCCCGAAGTGGTATTTTGGATTTATGGCTTTAGACAGCCCCTTTATCTTGTTATGTTTGGTTATTGTTGTTGTGTTCTGGTTATGGTAAGGTTCTGGAGGGATTGGAACATTGTGCGATTCTTTTTGGGATCACATACGATAGTGATTGGATTGGACAAACGTGAAGTATGCCTTGAAATAGTGCCTCGGGAGCTCGTCGCTCCTTGGAGATGTGGTTAACGTATTGTTGTTGGATTTAGCTGCCATTTGTTATTGTTACTGGCCTCATTTTTATGCTTTGGAGTTGGCTGGTCGCGAGTGTGACATTAACACCTTATAAATTGGCTATGGATCGTTCTTGCAGCCTTGTCGATTCTAGCAATTGTTCCATTACCTTGGTTGGTCAGGCTTCATAGAGTCGCCTTTGGGACTTCAGTTGAAAGTATTTGTTTTTTTGTGATTCAGAGCTTCCTGGAGCTGTTCAAGTCTGGACGATGTCGTTCTCGCAGCTAGTCATTGGATGACAGGTAGGTTATGGTTTTCCCCTATCTAGACTCTGCATATATAGGCTATAACTGCATTAATTAGAATCCTTGGATAGGTTATTATAGGTTGGCACCCCAGACTTTGTCCACCTTGTTCGTCCGTTATTTCATACGTTGTTTGTAGTATTCGCGTAGTATTGTATATTACCCTTGTGGTCCTGTGTGGCCATGTATTAACTCTCGAACATAGATGGTGGGTTATTATTGGGGAATGTCCGCGAGTCCCGAACATAGAGATTATCCTTTTAGGCTGGTTATGTCTGCTGAGTAGCTATTGGGCCTGTGCAGGGCTGATAGGAATTGTTGTGAGCCGTTGGGCTACTTTTATATTTTTGTGCGAGCATATCATCCATGAAAAAGGTTTTCTCCTGCATGTTTTACTACTGTTTTGGCTGTGAGCCACTACCGATAGTTTTCCTAAATTTGCATGGCCCTGGGGGCCCGTGTTTGGTACTGTTGTTGATAGAAAAAGGGATTTTTTGATGTTTTCACACTGATTTTATTACTGGTACTAGTCTCTGCGGGGCAGAGAACCAGACTTGATTTTATTACTGATACTAGTCTCTGCGTGGCAGAGCACCAGACTTAATTTTATTACTGATACTAGTCTATGCTGGGCAGAGCACCAGACTTGATTTTATTACTGATACTAGTCTCTGCAGGGCGTAGCACTAGACTTGATTTACTACAGTTTTAGACCCGGATACGCCCGGGCACCCTTGGAGGGGTTTTTGAGGCATTTTATACTACTTTAGTCCTAGACAGGGTCTGGGCATGCATATTTGAGACTGGGTCTCTATCTTGATCCCGAACTTGCTTCCGGATGATATGTCTTGATACTGAGTTTTAGTATGGGGTCCGGGACCTCCATGGACCTTCTCGCTCTGGGTCTGGGGCATCGGGCTGCATGCGCCGGAGGGAAGGGTATACGGTGGAGTAGAGGTATACAGGCTGAGTCCTTCCATGGAACCTGCCTGCTGGGCCCGATTGGCACCGGAGAAGTTACATACAGAGGTTCTATTTCATATCATATCATATCATGCATTGGATTCCACCCTTGTTTGCTGTGTGTTCAGTGTACGCTCCGGTAGTATGGGATGCCGGAGGGTTTGCTTTCACTTGATTGTGTTCCTCAGTTGTATGGGCGGCCGTTGGGGTGGACTATATTTACTCCTGTTTTTACTTAGAGCTTGTCTTGGCACCCAGTTCTTGAAAGATTAGTGATGGCTAGCCTGTTGAGTCTTTGGTTGTGGGATTTTTTATTATTGAGAGGGCTTTGGAGTCCTATCTAATTGAGGCACTTTTGTGTGGCCTTCTGAGCAGAGCGTGAGACTATGGTTCTATTCTTGTGGGAAGTTTAGTGGTATCTCTCGGTTATTGTGGCCTAGTTATTTCATCCTAGGGTTGTACTTGTGAGGTGATTCCCTGGTTATGCTATCATATGATTGGATTGGTTTTATGATTTCCTTATACTGGTTGATTCCATTTTGAGTATGTTAGACTGCTCTCCGTATTTTCCTTCCACTTGAGGTTACCGGTATACCGCTATTTTCTCAACTCTCTCTCTACTTACTTATATTGTTGTGCAAGGACTCCAGGTGTGTTCTCTTTTCCTTCACCTGTGATTCTGAGTAATTGTATCTCTATGCTAGCATGTGTTACTTGAAGCTCTTGGTCATGGATGATATGTGCTAGATCCTTGTTCCTTGCTTATTTCTTTAGTGACTGCTTTCTTGCTATCTGTTACTTACTGCTTTTATATCTTATATGCGCTCAGTCGGCCTATCATACCTACTGAGTACCCGTGGTTTTGGTGCTCATACTACACTTCTGCACTTTTTTGTGCAGATATTAGCTGAGCTTTCACCGTTGATCCCGTTGGAGACTCGTGCAGCTTTTGGATCTTTGAGACCAGGGTGAGCGCCTGACGGTCGGGGCTTGTCTACATCTCATCTATTGTACTGTTGCTCCTTGTACTTTCAGAGGCAATTTATGTTGTATTTTTTTACTTCTAGCACTTGTATTCTATTAGAAGCTTCTGTACTGTCGATACTAACTCTTGGGGTTGGTGTAGTTTCCTTTCTGTATTTATATTCGAGTTTTGCTTTTGCTTATTTCTGCTTGCTGGTGCGTTTTGGTTAGGAAGTAGCCCATTACTAACCGTTCTGGGCTACGGGAATTGGTTCGCCTACTGGGGATTGTAGGTGCCATCATGACTTGAGAAATCGGGTCGTGACATCTGCCAGAGTGATATATAGGTTCTTTAAGGTTTGGAGACTTGTGGATTTCAATGTTGGTTCCTACTCTTTCCGTAAAGGGCCAAAATTTATCAATTAGAGAGATACTTTTAAGCTATTGAGTTATGTACTGGTTCAGTGGGGAAGATGCTTAGACTCAATTTGTGTATCTAGTATTGGGGGCCACGAAAAAAATTCTATGTTTAGGAGTTGGAAGTTGACTTTAGGGTGCGTTGCACACTCGTTACATTTCTTGCTTGGTTCTGGTGTCCTTGGGGTCTGCTCGGATAGGCGGGCCTAACTTAGTCACTTTTGTCGAATTAAACATTGTGTGATTCTGAGAGTTTGGTTCAGAATCTACCTTTGGAAGGTTGTCCTTTAGCATAGAGTGCATGGTTATATCTTTTCAAATCCCGGTGTTTCTCTTTTAGTTGGGGTTCCTGATGGTTGTTTCAAATGAGTTTGGGTATTGGGTGATCTTAGAGGAGTTGTCCATTTGTGGACTATCGGTCAGTCACGGTAGGCTACTCCAGTTATAGTGGGTATGTCTCGGGCAGGTGTATGTTTAGGAGGTTAGTAGGTCTAGTGTTTGGTTCTTGCTGAAATTGAGTTTTTAGACTTCTTCGTGGAGGTAGAGTATGGTAGGAGTTCTAGCCTTTCGATGGGTTTGTTGATGTTTTTCAAGTTTAACTTGAGTGTTTGACTTGATGATTTGAATGCTGTTGTTTTGGGATAGAAGGAAGGGACTTTGAACCCAGGACTCTTGGGTTAGAATATTGGAGATAGTGGGTTTTGTGCTTTATGATCGCATGATTATCAGTTTTGTGTGATGATTGACTTAATCTTTTGTGGTTCTTGTGTTGTGTTAATGCTTTTCGGGTGTTTCCTTTTGGGTTCTGTTTAGTTATTTGACCGGTTAGCTTTTGAGTTATATTTCGTTGTTGTTTTCCTGTTTTGGCTGGTGGTGAGTTAAGGCTTTGGTAAGCTTTCTTTGGTTATCTTTCCAATAGACATTGTCCAATCGAGGAGGCTCCTCGGGAGGCCTAGCTCAACTTACAAACCTGGTATCTTTTCATTTTTGAGCCTTCTGGTACTCCCTGTTTCTTAACTTTCGAGGATGAAAGTTCTTTTAGTAGTGGATGTTTTAATGACCCTCCAGGTTATTTCTCTATTTCCTTGCATTTTCTGTATTTTGAGTTTTCCCGCAACGGCTACAAGTCATTTATAACTTATCGGGATTGACAGTTTGGTGGTCGGGATACTTGTTTGGTCGTTATGACCATTTGCCTATTTTAGATCTTGAACTTGCGAAACCCTTGACTTCGGTCAAATTTCTTAGTAAACGCACTCGGAATCAAATTCCAACAGTTCTGTTAGCTCCAGAGCGTGGACTTTGGTCTAGTTGGACCTTTGGCTGGGATTCGAGAGCTTTTCAGCTTGGAACTTTCTCTCGTTATATGTTTTTAGGCTAATTGGGCTTCAAGGGTTGACTTTGGTCAACATTCAAAGAAGACACCTAAGATGGAAATTCCGCCAGCACTGTTAGCTACGGAATGTCGACTTAGGCTAGAGGGACCATTAGTTCGGGTCCCAAGGCTTACGGACTTATTTTCGGCCCTTAGGTTCCATTTTTGAATTTTTGGCCTGAAAGTTGATTTTTGGAATGGGGACTACTTTTTATTAAATTGACCTCCGATGGGATTTTCATTGATTCTGTTAGATTCAAAATGCCATTTTGAGTGGAATAGCTTAGCTCATTTGTGTTTGCCGGGCCCTAGATGCATTCCCGGGGGTCCATTGTGCGAAAATCTACCTTGCTGATGTTGCTATTGTTGTGGCCAACTGTTGTGGCGCCAGAGCGTGCGCCTAGGCCGCGCCTAGGCCGCGCCTCCGCGCGCACGCCTGGGCGTGGTAGCTTATAAGCTGGCCAACCTTCTCTTTTCCCTTCATTTCTAAAATCCCAAAACTCGAATCCCTCCATTAAAACAGCTCCCAAAACCTCCATTTTCAACCTTCATCACTCCCAAAGCTTGGAGGTTATTATTTTGTCAATTATTTTTGGTTTATTGGTTTCATAATTGGTATGTTTCCCCTCCAATTTCCAGGTTTCCCTGTTAATTTTCTCTCTTCGATTCTCTTGGAGTACGGGCTGTTTTGAGCCCTTTCGGTGGTCCATTTCTGCTCAAATTTTGAGCATGTACTTTTGGTGAGGTTGGGAGCCTCGTGGTGATTTTTGTTTCCAGTTTCACATCGCGGGGCTCACAGGCCTGCTTGTGACCTGGATTTTTATCCGGCTTAATTATTAACAATATGGGTACTGTTAGCTTCGTATTGATGTGTAGAGTATTATTATGACAGTGTGGGTTCTTGTGGATGCTTCTCGGGGGAGGTAGGCTCCGGTCTTATGGATTGGATTCTACATGCGTGCTCAACTTTTTCGTTAGGTTATGGTTTACTTTTCTTGACTTTGCTCTCACGAGGTATGAGTATAATCATTTGCTAATGGTTGGTGGGGTCTTGTGATTTGGTTACGGTTTTGAGTAGGCATGTTGATCCTTATAGGTGATTTAGGGGCTATAGAGTAGATCCCGGCTAGCATATTCTTAGTATAGGATGTAGCCTTTCCGTAAGACTAGGTGTAGGTGGTGTAGTATCCTTGGGTTTAGGAATTAGATGTGTTAGCCTAGTTTAAGCTTCTTGTGGTCGAAGTTGCAAGATTTAGGGAGCCTTAGCCTAGAATTAGATAAGGGTCCGTGATAGAGTAGGTGTTATTGTTATTTTATTATTATTATTATTATTATTATTATTCTAGCTCGTATGGTGTTCTATTTATCTTACTTGTGGGCCCGAGGCTGTGGAGATGGGACTGGCAAGAGCCAGGTTAGTTTAGTTGTGCTTTGCTTAAGTTTCAATATTTTGTATGCTTTATGCTTATGTCCAGTTAGTTTTTTACCTTAGGCGGGTCCCTTGGGGGTTGGTAGTTAGTGTAGTGTCTTCCCTATTCGTATTTGTACTAGAATAGGTTGCTTTAGCACTCGTTGGGGTTAGTTTGTGGTAGAGTAGTTCTTACATAGCTTCATGGATGTTCTTATCATGTTATATTCTTATGTTTGGCTTTGGTATGAGTGTCTGTGAGCCTGAGGCCATGGTGTTGAGCTGGCGGGAGTCTAGGTTAGTACATTCTTGTATTGAAGGGTGAAATGCCCTATCTTGGTATAACTGTATGCATTTATATGTATTCATACCTAAATTTGGATTGATTATTTTTCACCCCTTTTTGCATATGATTGGGCTATGGTACCAATTGACGAGAGTGGAATGGTATGAATTAACGGGAATTGATTGGCTCGGTGGTTTACTAAGGAACTCTTCTTTTAACAAATGATTTTCAAATTAAGAAAAGATTTTACCGGTTAAAGTTGTTTGTTAATGATCAAACCCAAATATAGTCCTTTTTCAATTAATTGGAGTTCTAGGGGGGGCACCCTACTTTTATCACTAATTTTGGTTAATAAAAAAGGGAAAACGGTTTCTTTTACTATGAACTTGTGCTACTAAAAGGAAATGGTATATCACTGTTTACTAACTTCTGAATGGGAAAATACTTCTATTTTATGCACTTGGTCTGAGAGGCGGTTCTAAACCTTATTTTCTATTGATATTGTGGGATTATATTGATAAGCTCCGGTGGCCCCCTTTGCATTCATAGGGGTTTTACTTTTTTATCTTCGTGACATTGGTAAGCTCCGGCGGCCTATGGGAATACTCTGGATTTTCTTGATTATACGAGAGTATTGTGGTGTGGTTTATATTGATAAGCTCCGACAGCCTGAAGGAATATTCCAGGTATTATGGTATGATATTGGTTGGTAAGATCCGGCGGCCCGTGAGGTGACTCATGGTTTCATTCATTATTTCATTGGCCATATTTCATCCCATTTCATATCGCATTTTATGGCGTTCCTTGCGTATTTTTACTATCAAAATCCGTGTATAGTTTGCTTTCTTTATTGGGTGAACTTTTCGGACTCCGGGATGTCCGACTTGGTTGTTGCTAGAATATTGTTTATTTCTTTAATATTGTGATGATATTTCTCTGTTTTATTTAGGTTTTGATCATTATATTTCCTTCTGACTAATCTTTCTTACCTTGGGTTATATTGTCTTTTTGTTATATTTATATCTTATTTGAGCTCAGTCGGTCGATGATACCTACTGGGTACTGCATGTTTTCGTACTCATACTACACTTCTGCATCTTTTTGTTGATGCAGATCCTAGTACGAGTTATTGCCATTGATTGTTGTCCTCATGCAAAGTTGCTGACTGGAGACATTGGGTGAGCTCTTGGCGATCGGAGTTGATCCACCTCCCTCTACTTTTGGATTAGTCTCCTATTGTACTTTCGGAGATCGTCTGTATTTTGTCATATCTATCTAGAACATATAAGTTGTCGTAGCAGTTGTAGCGACTGACACCAGGTCTTGGGGGATTCTTTTGTATTTTATTCTCTTCCCTCCCCTTTTACATATATCTTCCGCTGTTTATTGTTATTTCTTCCACTTTTGGGTTCTTTCTTAAGTTAGCCTGTTACTTGCAGTTCCGAGCTAAGGGTCGGCTTACGTACTAGTGGGTTATAGTAGGTGCCATCACGACTTGAGTTTTCGGGTCGTGACACTCCTATTTTAGAAGTTGAAATAGCAGTAGAGAACAACAAAAAAACACAATGAAGAAGTCATACAACAACAACCATCCATGGTAAACACTAAATTAGGGGTAGCCAAATCCTTTTGGGAACAATGAGAGAAGCAGGTGACTCCTTTTATCAAGAAGAATCATTAGGTGATATAGTGGGTAAAGAGTAAAAAGAAGGCACAGAGGAAGGAGAAGTTATTACTGAGTCCTTGGTGGATAAGGTGCACGAGAACAAGGATTCAGGAGGTGTGCATGAGGAAAAGGAAAATGAAATAGTTTAGGAGGACAAGGTTCAGGAAAATGAAATAGTTTAAGAGGACAAGGTTACAATAGCAGATTAGGTGATCAAGAGTACTGAAATAGTATAGGAAGAATTGATCAATGACTAGACAAAAAACATGAAGAAGATATTCCACAGGAGACTGACAATCATCATCTTACCCAAAATCAGGGGGTAAGGAAGAAAGATGAGAAACTAATCAACAAACATAAAGGGGAAATAGTCATTAGCCAACACATTATGGATGAACAACCTCTTTCGATATGGAATCTGACTTATCCAGATACTAAGGAGGATTGTAGCTTAGTGGATAAAAGAAGGAGAGAATAGGGACGTAAATACAAGGGCCAATAGAGGATAGAATGAGAACAGTAATGGATTAGATGAACAAAAGACTCTTTTAGTAGTATTTCCAGGACAATAGGCATTGATTGTGATAAATAAAAGCTCCCCCAACAAGGTTCTACATGACAAAGTATTTCATAACTTGACTGAGGCTATAATTAATAACAAGAGAGAAAAGCACAGAGAAAAAGTTAATGGAGAAGATACAGAGGAAGAACAATCAAAGATATTAAACCAGGTGGAAAAAAAGTTAATTTGTCTCCAAGATAAATAAAAAATTGTAGAAAGGGGAGGAAATAAGGGAGTACAGATACACAACAAACAAGGAGGACTGTCACAAGTAATTGTAGTGGAGTCTATTTTATGAGTGTATAGCTTACTCGAGGATGAGCAAGAGTTTAAGTGTGGGGTGATAATGAGAGGCTAAAAGCCAAGATTTTATTCTATATCGTGCCTCACATTTTACTTATTTTATTACGCTTTTGAGCTCACTATATGTAATATGCGCTTACGTAGCTCGTCTTGCTGTGTAGGATAATGAATAAAGGATTTTGCACAGATTAGGAGCATGAAGGAGTGATATTAAAGATTTGAAGTCTAAGTAGAAGCTGAGGATAATGATCAAGAGCATGTTCTTGGATAGTAGATCAATTTGGAGGCTTAATAGAGAAAAAAATGAAGAAAAAAAGGCAAAAAATACACTACAAAAGGGCCCTAGGCTCCACCGTAGTGCAATGGGGCAAATTGATCCAAAAGGCTACCCTGGTTTCCTACAGAGCTGCCCTATGTGTTGCACAGGGTTCCGTACAAGTACAAATCTAGGCCTAGTTTGTCCTGGTTTGCCCTAGTCGATTCAGAACCCCCCAAAATCCTATATATACTACCCTTAAGCTGTTTTTGTAGGAAAAACGAATATTAAATTAACTCTTGACTTAGTTTACTCTTGTAGCAGCCGTGGACACCATAGAACATCAGTTTTATCCTTTTTTTCTCCATTATATATGTATTTCTATGCTTCTTTTAAGATGATTTGTAGTAATTTCTCTATGTCTATATGGAGCTAGACTTCTCATGTAGGATTATGGTGGTTTTATAATTGTTGTTATATGAACTTGATTTGATTTGTTAATATATTTATCATTGTGCTATGTCTCATGTTGTTATTTACTTTCTCTTGTGCTTAATTATTTGTTTGCTTGATCACCATTCAAATACTATATATGGGGCATAAATGTGACTAGGAATAGAGAATTTATGTTTACAATAAGAAAAGGTAGGTCTTGGTTTTGAACTCTATAGGGAAGGGAGAATGATTTACTAACATGGATAGGAATATACCCATTACCATGCCTAGTCTAAATGGAAGAGAAATCACATGATTTTCATTATCAATCGATGATCATAAGAATATAGGTGTTAGGAATTATCAAGTAGGCATAGAGTTTGTCCGGAAAGATGCTCAACATTGCAAATATCAACCCATAACTAGTGACTCAATAAATAATTAGAATCAGTTCAAGTAATTACTCAACATGATTGCTAGAAAATCCATATCCCTAGATCAATTTCTTCTCATTAATTACGTGAGAATCTTCTCTTCGTTTGGTCAATTGTTCATTAGTTAGCTTATTTTTATCCTTAATTTAGTTAAATCCATAAATGTATCATTAGGTTTTACCCCTTGAATAGATAATTAGAATAAGTTTAATTTAGTGAATAGTTAATATACAAGTCCTTGTGAGATCAATATCTAGACTTAGAAGTCATATATTACTTGTACGACCATGTGCTCTTGCATGTGCATTGGACCGCAATAAGTTTTTTGCATTATTTTAAAGTACTTAAAAATTAATTGTTTATCTATATTAAACTTCTTTTTTTATCTATTTAAGTTTTTTTTCATAATTGTATTCTTATACATATTTGTTAAAATATATATGTATATATACATGTGCATGTATATTGTGATACCCTTCTTAACATGGCATCTTGGAATAGAAATTGGTATAGTGATGAGTATTTGTTTACCGATAATTCTTGTATTTATTATAGAGGACCCCACTTTAATATATTTTGTCATAATTTTCTCGTAAGAGGGTTGTGCGCACCTCCCACATCCTTTATGCAGAATTTTTGTAGTATATGGGAGCATCTAAATGGTCATTGGTATGAGTGTCCTTACTTTTATTCTCCATCTCTGATCCCCTATTGTGATTCTTCTATTATTTATGA
The DNA here is from genome assembly GCA_003996215.1 of Jaltomata sinuosa. NCBI lineage: Eukaryota > Viridiplantae > Streptophyta > Magnoliopsida > Solanales > Solanaceae > Jaltomata > Jaltomata sinuosa. Next base: position 19,056 of record QJPP01000655.1, read on the forward strand.
TTTTGACAGCGGTACTGAAGTGGAGGATGTATAAAGTCATGCTCAAGCAAATAATTTGATAAGACAGATACAGGAGTACACCGCATTATTGCGAGAGCAGACTAGGGAAAGTAGGAAAGCCATGGAAAGGTTTAATGGTAAACTCTAAGAAATAAAGTCTAAGGGTAAAACTTGTAATGATCTTCAAGTTACAGACTTAGATAATACTAAGTATGAACCTCCAAAAGAAGTGAGCGAGTTTTTGCAAGAAGTTGACTTTGATAAAGCGGAAGTGGTGATTCAATCTTGGCTCGAGAAACAAGCTTCATGGATGAGCTTTTCATGGGTCTCTTTGTTATTCTCTTGTTGACATGGCCACATAATTTATAGAAGACAAAACTGAACTCATACAAGAAGTAGACCATTCTAGCTTAGATATCCATGACATGAAAACTCACTTGAATCAAAATGTTGAAGCGTCTGATGCCCAACCACCCATTGTTATAGATACTGGCCAACTTTTGGAGCAGAAAGAGGAATTTTAACCATTCATCTATCTTATATTTTTTTATTTCAATGTTGAGGAGGTTTGCAAAAGTGAGAATGTTGAAAAGAATGAAATGTTTGAGTTGAGGTGTGTTGGACCTCACTCTAAGCAGTTTTTGGCATTGCGTTTGGTTGGTGATATGCAAATTGAGTCTTCCAAGACAATGGAGTGTGTGGATGATGAATAAGGACCTTAATGAGAAAAATTATCATGTCTCACTTAAGGACCAAGAAGTGCAACATGCAACATCTATTGCTTGGTTCTTTATTATTTACGCCACCACCCTTGAGCGTAACTGAAAATTAGAAAAGAAGCTAGGGTAAAATTTATATCCTTTAAGTAGAAGAGAAATGGTGGACTTGATGATGTGGTGCCATGATGATAAATCAGATGTTGATTGGGAGGAAATCTAAAATTGTAGTAATTTAGTAGTTTTTAGTTTTTACTGTCACGTTTGTTTTTGTTTTTGTATGTATGCAAATTTGGGGAAGTATGAGTACCTAGATTTGGAAGCTAAGTAGAATGGAGAGAAACTAAGTGTGGGTTCATCCACCCCTTGATGAAAGATTAAGAAATAAACATGTTTCTAGCTAGGCCCTAAAGGGCGTCAGGGAGTATTCCTACCCCTTGTTTTACTTTATTTATTGTTGTAGGGATAAAATATCACTTTAAGTGTGGGGTGGAATCTTCTAATATTTGTTAAGGGTGAAGTATGTTATAGTACTTAGAGTTGCTTTATTTGTTTTTAGTTGCTTGCTTTATATGACAAAAAAAAAATTAAAAAAAAAAACTTTTTTGAAAAAGTCTAAAAACACAAAAAGATTTTTCTTTTGTTCCTTAGAGTAGAATAGTTGTTATTAATATTTAGTTTTTTTAGTTCTTTAGAAGAGCGTACTTTTCCCACTCCTTGATTTTTCTTATAGGTTCTTTTTCAAGAGGGAGCCCTTTGAACCAACTATCCTTTTTATTTTTAGAGTAGTTTTTATTTTATATTTAAAAAGAGTTTTTAGCACCAATAAATGCTAGGTGCTTTAGTTAAGTACTATAATTGACTGAATTATGCAAGTTATAATTCAAACTCGAAAGAATGTTGTGTGAAAAGTGAATGACTTCTTTTGAGACACCTAGGCTCTTTTACTTGACTCTTGTGTTTTATCTTAAATTTGAACTCTTGTTGTTTTATTGATTGAGAGTCTATATGGATCCTTTTTGAGTTTAACATGTGCCATGTGTGTTAGGGTTTTATGATATTTCATGTTTTCATAGTGATGTCTAGAACTTCCCTGGTGTATTTCCAAAACGAAATAAAGAATGTTGAGTTTAGGAGATGATATAGGCATTTCTTTAATTAGCTTTTTTTTATCCTTTGTTTTACCTACCCACAATAGATGATCCTAGTTATCCCCTTTGATCCTTTAGCCTATTCTTTGGCCACATATGAAGCTTAATCCTTTTCTTTTAGTTGACCTCTAATAGAGCCAGGAATGCACGATAAGGATCCAAAAAGATGGAACTTTTCCTAACAATTCCCTGTAGCCTCCCGCAGATAGGATACGGACATCATCATACTAATCAATAAGACTATACAAGACACTTGCTTCTGTACCACAACACCGGTGAACCTAGAGCTCTGATACCAAGCTATCACGATAATTTCTCAGGTCATAATGGCACTTAAAAGCCCCCAGTTGGTGAACCAATTCACATAGCCTGGAATGGTTAGTAATGGGCTACTACCTAACCAATACGCATAATAAGCAGAAATAAGCGGAAGCAGAATAAGATAGAGACAAGCAGAAGTAATAACCCAAATATATACGTAAGAAAACTACACCAACTCCAAGACTTGGTATCGATAGTACAGAAGCTTCTAATAGAATACAAGTGCTAGAAGTTACCAAATAGAATATACAGTGGTCTCCGAACAAATAAGGAGTAACAATAAAAAATATGAGATGTGGTCAAGCCCCGGTCGTCAGGCGCTCACCCTAGTCTCGAATATCTAAAAGCTACACGAGTTTCTATATGGTCAATGGTAAAAGCTAACACTGATATCTGCACCAAAAATATGTAGAAGTGTAGTATGAGCACCAATTGCTAAGCAACGGGTATCCAGTGGGCATCATCAGCCGGCTGAGCGCATATGAGATATAAAAATTGTAATAAAGTAGATAGCAAGAAAGCACATGGAAGCTAACACGGATAGAAAACCAATGAAGTAAAATAAGCCATGCTAGTCACAAAAGATATATATAACAGAAACACAGGTAAAGGAACAAAGAACGCACTTGGAGTCCTTGCAATAAAAATATATATAAATAGAGAGTTTAAGGAGAAGGGCGGTATACCGGTAAACTCAGGTAAAAATGGAAGGAAGGAAAGCAGTCCAACATATTCAAGCTAGAGGCAATATACTAAGAGAATCATGCTGAAAACCATTCAAGACAAGAGAAACCGATAACCACCTTCAAAATCCAAACCTAGGATGAAATAAACTACGCCCCAATGCACCGAAAGCTACTAATAAGAAACACAATAAAGTATAGAACTCCCTAGCTCACAACTGCCCAGAAGGCCACATAAACAGTGCCTCAAAAAAATAAGGGGCCCACTAATCCAACAACAATCACAAAATCCAACAATCGGATCCTCAACAGGCTACAACCCACTATATCACCAAGTACTGAAGGCCATCACAAGCTCTATAATATGGAAGGAGAAATATAATCTACCTACAGTCCCAACGGCCGCCCATACAATCGAGGAAGGCAATTAAGTTAAAACAAACCTTTTGGCCACCCATACAACTAGAGAGTACACTGAGAACACGGAAAACAAGGGTTGGATTAGAATACAATATGCATGATGATGATATGATGGATCTGGTGTGATAATAGTGTCGTATGTTACCCCCTCCAATACCTAGAAGGCACAATATAGGCAATACACATGGAAGGCTCACCCGTATACCTTAACTCCACCGTATACCTATCCTTCTGGCACACTCGTTGGCCTGTAGCCATTAGCCCAGGAACATCATGGTCCATGGGGGTCTACTAATAGACCACATACTAAAACTACAAACCTCAATACATAACTCAATAATCAGAACCTCATAGTATGTTCCCAGAATTGAACCCGATCTAAAATAGTAGTCAAATCTCAATAACCCTTATAAAGGGTGCCAGAGCGTATCCGGGTCTAAATAAGTAATCAAGTCTAAAAATCCCTAAACAGGGTGTCTGGCATGTATCCGAGTCTAAATACATAGAAAACCATGTCTATCACTATGGGATATGAGCCTAGTATCAGTATGAAAATCAGTGGTAAAATCATGGCAATATCCTCTCTACTCCAAGAGGTTTCATAAAATTCAGTTCTAAAACCCTTTCATAACCATTTTACCGAAAATGGATCCTCGGGGCCATGCAAAGTTTAGAAAATCATTTATAGTAGGCCCGAAGCCAAATCAGTCATAAAACATACATGGAAAACCTTTTTCATAAATGATATACTCACAACTAATAGCTTAGCCCAGAATGGCTCACAAATATTCCTATCGGCCCTGCACAGGCACAATCGGTTCTATCGTACAGATAACCAGCCTAAATTAATATCTAAATGTTCGAGACTCGTGGACATTCCAAAATATCCCACCGTCTATAGTCGAGAGGTATAATCAAAGTCCACACGGGGCCACAAGGGTAATATATCAATACTACACAAATACTACGATCAACGTAAGATATAAACAAACAAAAGAGGTGGACAAGGTCTGAGGGTACCAACCTAGAAAACCAACCCAAGGAAGATAATTAATGCAGTTATAGCCTATATACGCAGAGTATAGGTAGGGAAAACCATAACCTACCTGTCGTTCAATGACTAGCTGCGGGAACAGCGTCTTCCAAGCTCAAACTACTCTGAGAAGCTCCAAATCACGAAAGCACTATCAACACAATAATCTAGGCATCAAAATGAAACCAATAATACCCATAATGGTATAATAATAGCCGAGTCAAAATTTGGGTTACCCAAAGTCAAAAATGAAAGAGCGCACGATGATCACAATGATCTAGGGAGTGCATGCCCAGAATTTTTAGAGAAATTGGGCAATAATTTGTGGCTAAAACAACCCACACATTAAGAGGTAATCAAGAGGGAATTTAAAGGGATAAAATCATAATTTAGCAAGGCAACTTACCAAATCAATAATGGAAAAGCAACCACGAACAAAGGGTGATCTTCCTCCAAGAATTTGGTGAGGAAAAGTGAAGGAACAAGGAGTTTAGAGCTAGCTTCTATAGAGGATTCGAAGTTGGAAGTTGTAAATGAAATAAAAGAGGAGAGAAGGATACTTAAAGCTGCCAGCCGAGGCCTATGCGTACATGACCAAGGCGCTGCCTACGCGGTCAGGAATCACACATGCGAAGGCCAGTTGATAGCCAGGCCAGGGCTTGCCTAGCGCACACGCGGCAAGGCCACTGCATATGCGGCAATGTCCACGCGGCCAGAGCATCGCCTAGGTGATGGTAAAAAAAATGGGGCAGATGACATTGCCCTATGCGAATGCGGCCAACCCCCGCGTAGGAGAAGGCCTGCTGGTGCCATGATAGCAACCAGCTGCCAACAACATGCCAACTTGGAAATATAGACTCCAACTGACCCTCAATAACACATTTAGAGTCCCAAGAACACAAATAACCTGAGCTATTCAACTATAAATGGCATTTTGGATCCAATAGAAGTGATGAAAATCCCATTGGAGATCGATTTAATTAAGAGTGGGCCCCACACCCAAAATTAACCTTTAGGCTAATAATTCCAAAATGGAACCCAAGATCCGAAATCAAGTCTAAAAGTCTCGGGACCCAATTCAATGGTCTCTCTAGTCTAAACTCGACATTCCAGAGCTAACAGTGCTGACAAAATATTCATCTGAGACTGTCTTCTCCAAATATTGACCAAAGTCAACCAAACAAGCCCAACTGGCCTAAAAACATAGAATGAGAGAGAATTTCAAGCTGAATATCTCCCGGATCTTGTGACCAAAGGTCCAACCAGACCAAAGTCCATACTCTGGAGCTAATAGGATTGTCAAAATTTAATTCTGAGCACGATTACCAAGAATGTTGACTGAATTCAATGATTTCTAAAGCTTAAGCTCTAAGATAAAGAAACTGCCATAAAGTCCAAACAGACGGCAAGGGAACCGAACTATCAGTCCCAGCAAGCCATTAATGACTTGGGGCCACTACAATCAAGCTCTAGCAGTACAAGAAGGCAAAAATGTGTAACTGACCGGAAGGGTCATTACAGATTTGGAGCATGATGGATTGATATTGAAGCTTTGAAGTCTAAGTAGGAGCTGAGGATGATGATTCAAAGAATGTCCATGATAGTATATCAAGATGGAGTCTTAAAAGAGGCAAAACAAGGGGAAAAGGCAAAATAAATGCACTACAAAAGGGCACTAGCCCCCACCCCCTATAGGCGACTAGGTAGATTGAGCTAACGCGTTGTCCAGGTTGGCTATGGAGCCACCCATTGTGGCACACAGGGTGCCTCTCTAGTGCAAATCTAGGACTAGTTTGGCCTAGTTTTCCCCAATTGACCAAGAACTGACCTGGAACCCCCCTCCAAAACCTTATATGTACTACCTTTAGGCAATTTTTGTAGGAAGAATGGATATTAAATGAACTCTTGACCTAGGTAAAGCTTAGAGCCGCTATGGAGGTCGGAGAGCATTGGTTTCATCCCTTCTTCTCCATTATTTGTGTATTTTTATGTTTTTTTTAAGATGATTTATAGTAATTCCTCCATGTCTATCTAGAGCTAGGCTTCTCATATGAGGTTATGGTAGTTTCATAATTGTTATTGTAGAAACTTATTTTATTTGGTAAGATAATTATCATCGTGCTACAACTCATATGGTTATTTACTTTCTCTTGCACTTAATTATTTGTTTGCTTAATCACTATTCAAATACTATCTATGAGGCATAAATTAGACTAGGAATAGGGAATTTATCTTCACAAAAGGGAAAGTAGGTCTTGGTTGTGAACTCTATAGGGAAGGGGGAATGATTCGCTAACGTGGATAGAAATATATCCGGTAGCCTTGACCAGTTGATACAGAAGAGAAATCACATGTACTTTACCATCGACCAATGACCATAGGTATATAGGGCGTTCGTAATAGTCTAGTAGGCATAGAGTTTGTTTGGAAAGATGATCAACATTGCATATATACTAGTAACTCGATACTGGATAAATAATCAGAATCAGTACAAGTAATTACTCAACATGATTGCTGGTAAATTCATATCCCCGGATCAATTTCATTTCATTGATTACATGAGAACCTGCTCTTCATTTGGTCAATTGCTTATTAGTTATCTTATCTTTATCCTTAAATTAGTTATCATTAGATTTTACTGCATGAATAGGTAATTAGCATTAGTTAAATTTAGTGAATAGTTAATCGACAAGTGTCTGTGGGATCGATATTTGGACTTACAAGTCCTATATTACTTGTACGACTGTGTGCGCTTATGTGTGCATTAGACTGCAACATTATACCACTTTATTTTGGTGTACAGTACCTATTGTAAAGAGGGAGGACAATCAACATTAATTTCACGCGACCTAGAATTGAGGTATGTAAGGCTAAAACCTCCTTTGCTACAAGGCACGACCCTACATCACATATTTCTCTATAAGGGTCTATATAGTTTATATGATTTATAGAGAATTATATTAATTTTTATATGCCCTATACTTCATATTAATCACCCTTTCATATTTGTTGTTCATTATCCATACGTTCAGAGTATTCGAGCTAATCATTACGAGTCAAAGTATTCATATAGTCATCAGAGTTATACATGTGCCTTCATTTGTATTCCATAGAACTCATATAGTACATTTGTTATATGTTTCTAGAGATAATTCATTTTTCATAGAATATTAATCATCTATATAGTAAATACATGTCCATGTCATTTATTTGAAATAGAGCAAAGTTTACTAGTTGATTCACTTAATCAAAGATTATCATCGGTTACCCAAGGTTTATAAATTGTCATTTAGAGCTTAGTATTTGTACAAATGATTTCATAGTGTCATTAATTATTCAGATGCCTTCATGGAATCAGTTGTTAAGATAAAACTAAGATATGGTGGGGAAAGGTCAGAGATATTATATTTACTTAATTCACGATGTGATAATTCCTTTTACACATGGCTGAGACCATAGACCCTCATAGTTGAGCCTATGGGCATACTTGCCTATTATGGCTATATACCCTCAGAGTATTTCCATTTATGATGTACCTTTCTGCAGTATGACCCCCTGAGTGCACCCTTTATGGCATACCTTCAGATATCCTAGACTATGAGACGTAATATTTGTACCTGAGATTTAGAAATTAAAGAGTTCATATGCTATCCATGTGATATAAACCCCTTCAGGCTCATTGATTTAGAGGCTATCATTTGTTCATTTGAAATACATAAGTTATATGATTCCAAAAATAATTGTATCATTTGATCCCATATTAATAAAGAATCTAGAAGACACTTGACTAACAATAACAAAGTGATTCCAGATGACTTACAGTTTCATAGATTGCTTCATCATACATGTATATCTCAGTTGAGCATATTTTGATTCCTTCATTATGATATCCTAGATGTTACTTTTTATTATGCTTTTATTACATACCAGTATACATTGTATACATATATTCCCCTATGTCATTCCCCGAGCCGACACCCTAGGCGTAACTGGCACTGAGAACCACTACTGCCCCGAGTGGTCCCTTAGCCTGGATTATTACTAAATTGAGCACTTAAATACTTTTTCTGAAGATTTATATGTAATGAGAATGCAACCTCTTTTGAAAATCAAAACAAATAATTTTATAGATAAACTTTGAGACATGAATATCTGGACAAAATTAACTTAAAAGTGATATTGTACTAAATTGTTTATGAAGCCTCTAACATCTGAGAAATAGTCTTCTAGGAGATGGCCCCGAGATACCTTGATAATATATTAGAAATATTTAATGACTAATAAGAAAACTGGAGCCCTCTAAAATCAATAAATCCTCACCAATACTGAAGATAGAAGAACCTAATGACACATCTGTTGTCAATCCTGAGTACCTAAATCTGCATCATGAAATAATGCATCACCAAATGGTGTCAGTACGTGGTATATACTGTATGTAATTAAGTTGAATAAAACAAACACGTTTAATATAGCAATCACTGAGATACTGGTCTAATAGGAGTAAACTAGAAAATAATGACTAAATGCAAGTAAAGCACAAGTAGGTAAAATATTAATAACTGTTTTATAGTCTGAAACTGTGCATTTATAGCAAATGTTGAAAATACATTAGTTTTTAGTTGGGAGTTTCTCTTAACCGGCAAACATCATATAAGCATGTGATGTACAACCTCTAGCTCGATTTGGTGAACTATTCCATACCTTTTTGGGGTGTGGAAAGATACTATACTATGGATCCATACTTAGCCTGTACCAAGAGCTAACTGAGGAGTTGTCCGAACCATTTACACGATCCTATCATATGTTGGCAACATAGTTTTGAGATTTGGGTTATCTGAACCCTTACCCATCTTGGTGTTAAATAATCCTCCCAAAAGATATTAATGATCATAAAGTAAAAACCTTTCTAAGGTGACTGAAAATCTGTTGTGGATATTTCTAGCTCAAATCACTACATGTAACATAAAACTAGTGAGCTTGGAGCTCAACTAACTGAGAAATATTACTGAGGAGCCTCTATGCTCAAAATCATAAGTAATTGTACTAGTATGAGGTTTCAAGATATAAAGTATGCTCCTTTCAAAATCTTTCTAACAAACATTGTGAAGTCCATAAAGTCTTTCACAAATAAGACCTTTGTAAACATACAATGTTTCTTCGACAGAGCTATAACTAACTGTTGTAAATTATGAGCTGAATTATGGTATCTAAATAAACTTCATGAACATAAAAGAATTTATGAAATCAATAATTTTAAAGAAGCATCTGAGAATATCAATATTTTATAAGAGAATTTAGGAAAATATCATCAATAAATGGCAAGACTGGAGTTTTAGGATTTAGAGTTCAAACCTTCTTTGTAATCTGTAAATAACTGAAAACTTTCTACTAGTAGGACATGAGAGAGGACGAAATTCTCTCACTATGGTAGTCTTACGTACCTCAAGCACTCCAAACTTTGAAGGAGAATCTGCAAAATCTGATTTGGAGACTTAGAAAATGATTCCTTCAGTGAATCCTATGGTTTCGTATCAAGAAACGTGTTAGAACCCTTAGGCTAGGGCTACAAATAGATACTCTATCATAGAGAATGGTAAAATTAACTTACCTAGCCTTGAGAAGCTGAACCGCTTAGCCTAGAGTTGAGAGAATGAGTCTGGACTTGCAAAATAATGAGAACATGACTAAGGCTTTTTATATAGTCTTTGGAACTTTTAAGTTTTATGGGCAATTGTTTGGACCGTAGTGTAACACCTTGGAAATTGAACCAGCTATCTAAGTCTGAAAACTCAAAAAATTTATGTTTCCAGGAATGACGGGTCCAAACCACGGACCGTGGTTTGAACCACAGGTCTTGGAATGGAACCGTAGTTCCTTTCTATTGATTCAGTCTCTGGTCCAGAACCATGACTTGGTTCTACGAACCATGGTTTGGACTATGGATCCATCCTGTCAATTCGTGGAACCAGATTAGCGACATGACAAGTCTCTCAGAGAATGATGACTCAGTTCTACGACCCATCATTCAAATGATAGACCATCATTTTGAGTCGTGGTTTGATCCAGAGACGAGATAAGTCCCCAGCAACGATGAGTCCAATTGATGACCCATCATCTATTCTACGGGTCCATCATGTTGACCCATAGATTGCATTCCGCATATTGTCTAGTTGGCCAGGAACCAGAGTTGGAACCATGGGTCGTGGTTCAAATGATGACCCGTAGAATTGACTCGTGATTCCTAAAGTCGACCTATTTTCCAGATTTTTCTTAAATATGTCTCAGGGGTATTTTAGTCATTATCCACCCTTTTAACTCCTAAATGATGCCGTTTTGACTATTTTAAGTAGGATTTTCACCCTCATTAGCCTAAGTCCCTTCTCATTACCTCATTCATCTCTCAAAAAGGAAAAGTTCTTCTCCAAGCTCCAAGTCTCAAGCTCTAAGTTCAAGTCTCCTAAGTCTTTTCAATTAAAGTGGATTAGCTTCAATCAAGGTATGTGGGTATTCAACAATGGATTCCTTTGACCCTTGTGCCCAAAACCCCCAATTCCCAAAGTGATCCATTAACTTGTGAAATTAGGGTTTCAATCTAAATTGGGGAAAACTTATAAAATAAGTTTCTATGCTTAATTTCATGGCTTCTTATTGATTAATTGTGATTTGATCATGATTTCTCCATTGGTTTTTAAAGCCAAAGCATTAAAGTTGCTTTATAGCATGATCCCATTGAATTGAAGGTTTTCAAGAGAAATTTGACATGATTAGATATCATGACCTTTCTTGTGTTTATGAAATTGCATGCTTAATTCTTCAAGAATGAAATTAGAAATGTAAAGCATGATTTAAATTATAGTTATGCTATGTCTTTAAAAGTATGAATTTGAATTGCATGGCATCAGATATGTCTTATTACTTTTCAAACAGTTTTGACATCAGATATGTCTTCAATTATGATCAGTTTTGGCATCATATATGCACCAGTCTTATATGAGCTATATGTATGTTTTGGGAGTAGTATTTAGCACCGAGTTGGACAGGGTGAGAGTACCCTTAGTCCCAGAACTACGTGCCCCCATAGGTTTATAAGTCCCCTCTGTTGGGCATCAGATTTAGTGATCACGCCACAGTCATGCCTTTATACCCTGGCAAGGTATATTGGGTCCTCTCGATGGGGCGTATACATAGGATTCCATGTAGCTCACATGCTCTATGTCGGTTAGAGAACCTCCCTCAGAAACAGTTTATGCTTTAAAATGTATTTGACTCTTATTAAGATTTCAGACTCTTTGTTTATGATCATGTTTTCAACTTGTGGTAGTTCATAGAGTCATTTGCATCTAGTTTTACCTTTAAAGCATGATTTTGATTGTTGAAGCATACTTAGCATGTTTTGTCATGTTCATGTATATCTCATATACTCGGTACATTCCATAATACTGATGCATATCTTGCACTGCATCCTTTGATAATGCAGATTTAGGTGTCCCTTCTCAGACCCATGGCTAGAGCTCCCAGGACACTCTTTGTCAGTTGTTGGTGAGTCCTCTTAGGTCGAGCACTAGTTATGTTCTTAGTCAGTGTTAGCTATTTTATTTTCCTCACTTCGAGTTAGCTAGGGTCTTGTTCTAACAACTCTTTATGTCAAGAGTAGAGGCTTTTCAGACATAGACAGCTTTTGAGTCTCTTTCTAGATTTTGTATTCCTATTTGACTTGATTATCCATTTATTTGATTCCGGATTTACCTATTATATTTCCGCTTATCTTTTGTTATGCTTGAGAATGCTATGACCAAGGTTTAGCTTGGGGCACTTGTGGTCCCAAGTCTTGTGTTATGTCTAGGGGGTAACCATAGGGCATGACAAACTTGGTATCAGAGCCTCAGGTTCAAGTGTCCTAGGATGTCTGAAAGCCACATCGAGTAGAGTCTCCTTCATGTGTGTGAAGTGTGCTACACATATGAGAGGGAAGCTATGATATATCTTAGAAAACTTCACTTCTTTCATGATCATATGGTGCGATAGAGCTTAACTCTAATATTCCTCTAATCCTTACCTTTTACGATTAAGATCATGCCTCGATGTGCTATGCCTCACTGAGCCGCTGGGAATTCCACTCCTCCAGTTCTGGCCTCCTAGGTCATGAATGAAGAGTTTAGTAATTCCATCCATTTGCTAGCCTAGACCTTAGCTGCTCAGGCCAATCAGTAGGCTCCTACCCCCATCCACCCTCAAGGTGGGGTAGCGGCCTGGGTTCGTGATTTCGTGTGAATGAACCCACCCAAATTTTGGGGTTGGAAAGTGAGTGATGACCCACTTAACTTTATTGATGAACTGAAGAAGATATTTGAGGTTATGCAAGTGATTGGTGATGATTTTGTGGAGCTCGCATCCTACCAACTCAAGGATGTGGCTCATATCTGGTTCACGCAATGGAAGGAAGCTAGAGCTAGGGACGAGGTCCCTATGACTTGGGAGTGTTTTGAGAGAGCCTTCCTTGACCAGTTCTTTCCCCAAGAGTTGAGGCAAGTGAAGAATGAGGAGTTTGTGAACTTGAGACAGGGGTCTATGACTGTTCAGGAGTACAGTTTGAAGTTCACTCAGTTTCGAGGTATGCCCATTTTATGGTAGCAGACCCCCATGACCAAATGAGTAAGTTTATATATGGGGTTTCAGATTTGGTAAAAAAAGAGTGTAGGTATGTTATGCTGTTGAGTGACATGAACATTTCCAGACTCATGACCTATGCTCACTAGATCGAGGGAGACATGCTTAGGGATATGGCTAGAGAGAACAAGAGGGCTCGATCCGAGGGTTTAGGTTTTGGCCATCAGAAGTCTGGAGGAGGACATCGTTCTTCCTTTCAAAAGAAGTCATCCATACTCGTGCATTCTTTGGCTAGTACTCCTTCTCAGGTCTCCAGGCCCCATCATGATCAGTACGGTAGAGGTGCAAGATCTTATTCTCAGAGTAGTGGTACAAAGGGGCCTTCTTTTCCCATTTATGCCAAGTATTGGAAGAATCACCCCGGTGAGTGTTTGGCTGGTAGAGAGGTTTTTTTGGTTGTGGTCAGATTGGACATTGTATCAGAGATTGACCTTCAGCTAAAGAAGGGGAAGGGAGGTGGTAGGGCTCAGTCTGCTCCAGCAGCTCCAGGAGGTCGACCAGCCAAGCAGGGCACAACTTCTAGTTCTGGGGGTCAGCGCCAGAACCACCTTTATATTATGTCCTCTCATCAGGATCAAGAGGGTTCCCCAGATGTTGTTACTGGTATGTTGAAAGTATTCTCTTTCGATGTGTATGCTTTGTTGGACCCCGGTGCCTTTTTAGCTTTTGTGACCCCTTATATAGCATGCAAATTTGAAGTATGTCCTGAATTACTTTTAGAACCCTTTTGTGTTTCCACTCCTGTTAGTGAGTCAGTCTTAGCCAAAAGTATATACCGAAATTGCTCTATCTCAGTCCTTTATAGAGTCACTTCAGTGGATCTAGTAGAGTTAGAGATGACATATTTTAATGTTATTCTTGGTATTGATTGGCTACATGCTTGTTATGCTTCTGTTGATTGTCATACTCGAGTTGTCAGTTTCAAGTTTCCTAATGAATCCGTATTAGAATGTCAAGGTAGTTCCCCTTTCTCGAAAGGTCATTTCATATCTTATCTTAAGGCTAGGAGTATGATTTCAAAGGGATATATTTATCACATAGTGTGGGTTGTGGACACGGAGTCAGAAACCCCATCCTTTCAGTCTATTCCTATTGTGAATGAGTTTCCATAAGTGTTTCTCAAGGATTTACCCAGAGTCCCTCCTTAGTGGGAGATCGACTTTGCGATAGATCTTCTTCCAGATATGAATCCCATCTTTATTCCTCCCTATAGGATGGCTCTCGCTGAACTTAATGAGTTGAAGGAACTTCTTGATAATGGTTTCATCAGGCCTAGCATTTCTCCATGCGGTGCTCCCGTCCTATTCATGAGAAATAAAGATGGTTCCCTCAAAATGTGTATTGACTACCTTTAGTTGAACAAGGTCACAATCAAGAATTAGGATCCCATTCCTAGAATTGATGACTTGTTTGATCATCTTCAGGGTGCTAGATTCTTCTCCAAAATCAACCTTAGATCTGGTTATCATCAGCTTCATATTAGAGAGTGTGATATTCCAAAGACAGCCTTCAAAACTCGGTATGGTCATTATGAATTTGTTATGATGTCCTTTGGTCTAACGAATGCTCCTACAACCTTTATGGATTTGATGAACTGTGTGTTCAAACATTACCTAGATATGTTTGTGATTATTTTCATTGATGATATCCTCATCTACTCTCGGAGTGAGAAGGAGCATGCGGACCATTTGAGAGTTGTGTTACAAACTCTCAAGGATCGACAGTTATTTGCTAAGTTTAGCAACTGTGAGTTTTGGATGCAGTCGGTTTCTTTTCTTAATCATATTGTGACTAAATATGGTATTTGAGTTGATTCTCAAAAGATTGAGGCGGTAAAGAACTGGCCTAGACCCACTTGCTCATCTGATATTAGAAGTTTTTTTGGTTTGGCTGGCTACTACAGGAGGTTTGTGGAAGGATTTTCTTCCACTGCGGCCCTTTTGATCCGATTGACTCAGAAGAAGGTATAATTTCAGTGGTCCGACTTGTGTTAGAAGAACTTTAAGAAATTGAAGACTAGATTGACCACAACTTCAGTGTTAGCTCTACCCGAGGGCCTGGATGATTTTTTTATGTATTGTGATGCTTCTAGGATTTGTTGGGGTTATGTTTTGATGCAGCGTGGTAAGGTGATTGATTATGCTTCAAGACAGCTTAAGACTCATGAGAAGAACTATCCTACTCATGATCATGAGTTAGCAGTCGTGGTCTTTGCTTTGAATATTTGGAGACATTACTTGTATGGGGTGCATATGGATGTATTCACCGACCATAAGAGCCTTTAGTATGTGTTCACTTAGAAGGAATTAAATTTGCGACAGAGAAGATGGCTTGAGCTTCTTAAGGATTATGACATGAGTGTGCTTTACCATTCGGGTAAGGCCAATGTTATGGTAGATGCACTTAGTATATTGTCGATAGGTAGTGTCTATTCAGTCGAAGAAGGAAAGAAGGAACTTGTTAAGGAGGTTCATAGGCTAGATCGATTTGGAGTTCGCCTTATGGACTCGACAGAAGGTGGAGTTATTGTTCAGAATAGTTCTGAATCATCCTTGGTAATAGAAGTGAAAGCAAAGCAAGATAGTGATCCCATTTTACTTCAGCTTAAGGGTGCGGTCCATCAGCAAAGGGTTGAGGTTTTCTCTCAAGGGGGAGATAGTGTACTTCATTACCAGGGTCGACTATATATGCCATATATAGATGGGTTGCACCAGCAAATTTTGGCTGAGGCTCATAGCTCCAAATATTCCATCCACTCCAGTGCCACCAAGATGTACCGTGATATACAGGAAGTCTTTTGGTGGAATGGTATGAAGACGGACATAGCCGGTTTTGTGACTAAGTGTCAAACTTTTACCAAGTGAAGGTAGAGCACCAGCGACTGGGTGGCATGATTCAGGATATTGACCTTCCCACTTAGAAGTGGGAAGCGATCAATATGGACTTCATTACAGGTTTGCCACGTACTCGAAGGCAACATGATTTTATTTGGGTGATTGTCGATCGAATGACTAAATTATCCTATTTCTTGGCTGTTAAGACTATAGATTCAGCAGACGACTATGCCAGACTCTACATCCTGGAGATAGTTCAATTACATGGTGTTCCTTTTTCCATCATTTTAGATAGGGGTACTCAATTTTGGAGATCATTTCAGAGAGGTCTTGGTACTCAGGTGAAGCTTAGCAAGCTTTTCACCCTCAAACAGATGACCAGGTAGAGCGTACTATTCATACTTTGGAAGATATGTTGAGATCTTGTGTGATTGTTTTAAAAGTTAATTGGGATGATCACTTACCTTGATCGAGTTTGCCTACAACAACAGCTTTCACTCTAGCATCCAGATGGCTCTGTATGAGGCACTTTATGGTTGGAGATATAGATCTCCTACTGGTTGGTTTGAGGTAGGTAAGATAGCTTTGATTGGCCCAAATTCGGTGCATAAGACCATAGAGAAGGTTTAGATCATTAGGTAGAGGTTGAAGACCGCTCAGAGTCAACAGAAATTATACGCAGATGTGAGAAGAAGGGAATTAGAATTTGAAGTTGATCATTGGGTTTTTCTAAAGGTGTTACCCATGAAGAGTGTGATGAGATTCGGGAAGAAAGGAAAGATTAGTCCCCATTTTGTAGGTCCTTATCAGATTTTGAGGAAGGTTGGTAAGGTTGCTTATGAGTTGGATTTGCATCGAAATTGGAAGTGGTTCATCCAGTTTTCCATGTTTCCTTATTTATGAAGTGTGTTGGTGATCCGACCTTGATTGTTCCTTTGGAGGATGTAGGTGTGAAGGATAATCTTACTTACGAGGAGGTTCCCGTAGAGATCCTTGAATGTCAGATTCAGAGGTTGAGGAACAAAGAAGTTGCTTCGGTAACAATTTTTTGGAGAAATCATCTTGTTGAAGGAGCTACTTGGGAGGCGAAAGAGTCCATGAAGGCCAAATATCCCCATCTCTTTCCTTCCGATTCCGTTCCATCTTGAGGTAATAGTTTCATCCTTAGTATGTTCCTCCGATCATATACCATTTGTTACTCTCATGATCCTAGCATGCATTCATGTTTTCAAAGTTTATTTAACCATGTTTTAGGTTGAAAAGTGCAGTTTTCATGTTTATTCCTTGAATTCCATGTTTTGTTGTTGGTTGGGGTATTTTTCCTCTTCAGTTTTCCCTTGTTTAGTCTTCATTCGAGGACGAATGATCCCAAGGGGGATATATTATAACACCTCAGAAATTAAACCAGCTATCTATGTCTGAAAACTCAGAAATTTTATGTTTTTAGGAATGACGGGTCCAAAGCACGGACCGTGGTTTGAACCACGGGTCGTGGAATGGAACTGTGGTTCCCTTCTGTTGATTCAGTCTTTGGTCCGAAACCATGAGTTGGTTCTATGGATCCGTCCTGTCGACTCGTGGAACCAGATCAGAGGCATGACAAGTCCCTCAGAGAACGATGAATCAGTCCTACGACCCGTAGTTCAAATGGTGGACCATCGTTTTGAGTCGTAGTTTGATCCAGAGACCAGCTAAGTCCCCAACAACGATGAGTCCAATTGACGACCCGTCATCCATTCTACGGGTCTATTCTGTTGACCCGTAGATTGAATTTCGCAGCTCGTCTAGTTATCCAGGAACCACGAGCTAGGGGTGTATTGATGATGGGTGCTTAGCTAAAGGGTGTGGGTGTTGTTAATTCATCTTTATAATTGCTTATTTGACATGGGTCTAGTAAATTCACCAAGTTTTAACAATAAAATTGTTGGTTGCAATATTTAGTTTACTTTACTTGACTATGTGATTTCTTGAAAGAGAATTCCATGGTTGTGGATGTGAAATTGCTAGTGGGTATTTGGGAATCCATCTAGATTTGAGGCAAGAAATAGCTCTTATCGTAGGAATCTCCCATTTAAGGGTCTAACCTAGAGATAGTGTGACCTCCCCAAGTATATGTTGGTTGATTGTTGATCAAACCAATGGTGTTCTACCCAAAATCATTGGAAATGTGGATGTTGATCGAGAGATAAACATTCCACACCTATAACCAATGCTACTTGTGTCAAATAGCGAGAATAGAAGTGAATTGATGATCACCCTATCCTATAAGCAACTCCCCATCGGATGTGCATCCCTAGTCTTCTAAATCACTTGGTACACCCATCTTTAGTTTTATTGCTTTTTGTTGAATTGTGTTAGTAGTGACAACTTTCCCAATTCCCCTATTTTTTCTACTTGTTTTAGTTTGAGCAATTACTCTCACCTTGAAATCAAATCATACAATCTCTAGTTGGCTAAGTCAGGTCCCTTAGGTACGACCCCGATATCCGTTGAGTTTATAAATTTTATTTTGTTGCACGATCATCGTGGCCTCCTAATTGGAGATCACAATTTGGGCGTTCATCAGGTACTCAGTAGGCATCATTGGCCGACTGAGCTCAAATAAGATATAAACATAACAAAATGCGAATATAAACCAAGGGAAAGAAAAATGAGCCAGAAAGAAATATAATGGTCAAAGCGTAGATAAAAAGGATAAATACCGCAATAATACAAAATACATAGCAATAATCTAGAAATAACCAAATCAGGCTCTCCCGAGTCCAGAAAGTGCACCCAATATAGAAAACTAACTATACATGGAGTTCGATAGTAAAGATGTGCCAGGAATACCATAATATGCAATATGAAATGAATGAAATGAGATGTGGCCAATGCAGTAATGAATGAAACCCCGAGTCACCTCATGGTCCGCCGAAGCTTACCAACCAATACCATACCATAATACCTATAATATACATACAGGCCGCCAAAGCTTATCAATACCACATAATCCATGTATAATCAGAAAACCCAGAGTATTCTCATGGGCCACCGGAGCTTACCAATAGAAACGAATACCACAAGTAAAACCCCATATATATGTAAAGGGGGCCTCCAGAGCTTATCAATATTATCCACAAATCAATGGAAAGTAAGGTTCTAAACCGACGCTCAGACCAAGTGCATATAATAGAAATATTATCCCGTTCAGAAGTCAGTAAAACACTGATGTACCATTGCTCTTTAGTAGCACAAGTTTATAGAAAAATAAACCATTTTCCCTTTTTATTAACCAAAAACAGTGATAAAAGTGGGACGCTCACCCTGGAGCTCCATTCATTTAAAAAGGAAGTATTTTGGGTTTTAAACGTTAGCAATCAACTTAAACCAGTAAAATCTTTCCTTAATTTGAAAACCACTTGTTAAAAAGAAGAGTTCCTTATTAAACCACGGAGCTATTCAATTCCCATCAATCCATACTATTCAATTCTCATCAATTCATACCATAACCCAAACATATGCAAGAAGGGATGAAAATGAATCAGTCCATATGTATATATAAATACATGTAAATGCATGCAGCTACACAAAGATAGGACGGTTTACCCTTCATAACAAGATCATACTAACCTGGACTCTTTCCATCTCAACACCATGGCCTCTAGCCCATAAATACTCATACCAAATCCAAACATAAGAATATAACATGATAAGAACAGCCAGAATGCTAAGAAACTACTTTACCACGAACTATACCCCAACCAGTGCTAAAGTTTCCTATTCTAGCACAAATACTAACAGGGAAACGCTACACTAACTACCAACCCCCAAGAAACCCGCCTAAGCTAAACAACTTACTAGAACTGAGCATAAAGAGTACAACAAAGAGAAACTTAAGCAAATCACAACCATATTGACCTGTGCTCTTGCCAATCCAGCCTCTACGGCCTCGGGCCCACAAGTATATGATAAATAGTACACCAAACGAGTAAGAATAATAATAATAATAATAATAATAATAATAATAATAATAAAACAATGATAATGCTTATCTATCACGAACCCTTATCAAATTCTAGGCTAAGGATTCCTAAATATTGCAACCTAGATGACAGGCAACTTAAACTAAGCTAAGGCATCTAATCTTAAGCCCAAGGATACTACACGCCTACGTCAAGTCTTACAGAAAGGCTACCGCCTATACTAAAGATTTTCTTGCTAAAATCTACTCTAAGGCCCCTAAATCACCTATAAAGATCAACATGCCTACTAGAATCGTATCCAAACCACAAGATCCCACTAACCATTAGCAAATTATTATACGCATACCTCATACGAGCAAAGTCTAGAAAAACTAAACTATAACATACCAAAAAGTCGAGCATGCACACACAATCAACAAGACCGGAGTCTATCTCCCCTGAGAAGCATTCGCAAGAAGCCACACTATCATAACAATATTTTTCAGGTTAATACAAAGATAACGGTACCCATATTGCTAATAATTTAGCCGGGCCAAAATTTGGGTAACAAGCAGGCCCATGGGCCCTGTAACCCAAAACCAGAAACAAAAATCACCATGAGGTTCCCAACCTCCCCAGGAGTACATGCTCAAAATTTGAGCAGAAATAGACCAACGGAAGGGATCCAAAAATCTCGTACTCCAAGAGAATCAAAGAGGGATAGTTAAGAAGGAAAACTAGAATTTAAAGAGGAACTTACCAGATTATAAGACAAGAAACAATCAATAATCGACAATAAGCAAGCTTCCAAGCATTGGGAATGATCAAGGGTGAAAATGGAGCTTTTGGAGCTATTTTAATGGAAGAAACGAGTTGGGAAATAAATGGAATTAAGGATAAAAAGGGAAGGTTGGACAGCTTTATAAGTTGCCACACCTAGGCGCAGGAGCGTGCAGAAAACATGGCGGCCAAAGAAGTGCAGAGGCGCAGGCATAGGCGTAGGCGCGGCCTGGGCACACGCCTTGGCGTCACACCAGTAGGCAACAACAACAACAACAACAACAGGGCATATTTTCACACGATGGACCCCCGAGAATGCATCTGATGTCCCGTAAACACAAACAAGCTGAGTTATTCAACTAGAAACGACATTCTAGATCTAACAGAATCAACAAAAATCCCATCAGATCTCGATTTAATGAAAAGTAGGCCCAACGCATAAAAGCAACCTTTAGGCCAACTATTCCAAAACGGAACCTAAGGGCTAAAATCAAGTCCATAAGCCTCAGGACCCGAACCAAAGGTCCCTCTAGCCCAAAGTTGACATTCCCAAGATAACAGCGCTGGCAAAATTTTCAACTGAGGCCGTCTTCTCCAAATATTGACCAAAGTCAACCCTTTAAGCCCAATTGGCTTGAAAACACAGAATGAGAGAAAGTTCCAAGCTGAAAAGCTCCCGGATCTCGACAAAAGGTCCAACTAGACCAAAGTCCACTCTCCGGAGCTAACGGAACTGTCGAAATTTGATTCCAAGCGTGTTTACCAAGAAAGTTGACCGAAGTTAAGGATTTCTCAAGTTGGAGTACTAAAACAGGGAAATGGTCACTACGACCTAACGAAAGGCCCAGGGACCAAACTGTCAGTCCTGGCAAGCATAAATGACTTGTAACCACTGTGGGAAAACTCAAATCGCAGAAAAAGCAAGGAAATAGAGAAATAACATGGAGGGTCATTACAATATCCACTACTAAAAGAACTTTCATCCTTGAAAGTTAAGAAACAAGAAGTACCCAAAGGCTCGGAAATAAAAAGATACCAGGTCGATAAGTCGAGCTAGGCCTCTCGAGGAGCCTCCTCAATCGAACAATAGACAACGGAAAGATAACCAAAGAAAGCTTACTAAAACCATAACTCGTTACACAGAAAAAACCAACAAACTCTAACTCAAAAGCTAACCGATCAAAAAACTACACAGAACCTGAAAGAAAACATTTAAAAAGCACCAACACAACACAAGAAACCCGGAAACCAAGGCAATCATCACACAAAATTGATAACCGTACTAACACAAAGCACAAAACCCACTTCCTCCAATATTCTAACCCGTGAGTCCTGGGTCCAAAGACCCTTTCGTCTATCCAAAAATATTAGCATTCAAACCGTAAAGTCAAACACTCGAGTTAAAATTGAAAAAATCAACAAACCAACCAATAGGCTATTACTCCTACCAAACTCCACCTCCACAAAGTAGTTTAAAAACTCGATGTCAACAAAAACCCAACACTAGTTCTACTAACCTCAGAAACATATACCTTCCCGAGACATACCCACTATAATCGAAGAATACTACCCTGACTGACCATCGGTCCACAAATTGACAATTGTGCTAAGATCACCCGAATAACCCAAACTTATCTGAAATAACTATCACAAACCCCAACTAAAAAGAAAAACACCGAGATTTGAAAAAATGTAACCAGGCAACCCATGCTGAAGGTCAACCTTCCGAATGTAGATTCTTAACCAAACCCTTTGAACCACATAATGTCTTATCCGGTAAAAGTAACTAGGCTAGGTCTGCCTATCCAAACAGACCCCAAGGACACCAGAACCATGCAAGAAATGTAGAGAGTATGCAACAAAGCCTAAAGTCAGCCTCCAACTCCAAAAGCTAGAAATTTCACCATGTTCCCCAACCCCCAATACACAAACCAAAACTAAGCATTCGCCCTGCTAGACCATTACACATTCCAATATCTCAAAAGCATATCTCTAACTGATAATTTTTTGGCCCTTCATAGAAAGAGTATGAACCAATGCTGGAATCTACAAGTCTTTAACCCTTAAGGAACCCATATCACTCTGGCCTAACCGCTAAAAGGGAACGGTCTGCTGAATCAATCTAGTCAAAGGTACCACAAACAAAGGAAGTCTTCCACAACCCTCCGGAAATAGCTTGCTAACCCACAAAGTCTAAAACCAACTCCAAATTCTAATCAATCTCCTCCCTACTCCTCAAGTAGACTCAGATCCCACCTAAGAATACTGTAGTAACTGTAACCCGAATAGGATCTGAACACGAAGATCAATAATCTGCAACCGCTATTGGGGCATGGGTCAATCCAAAGGACATAGCTAGGAACTTATAGAGGAACGAGTCCTAAGGTAGTCCTTGGAATGCCCACCACCTCGATCCTAAATAGGAGATAATCCAATCTCAAACTCTATCTTTAGAAGAATACCTCCGCAACTAGAATATTCATCAACAACAGAAAATGACCCAAGAGAAAGACGTCAGAGCTAGAACCACAAAATAAATGCAAGACAATCTGACAAACCAAGGTGGCTAGGTTCTAAGATAGCAATAACCACGCCTAAAATCACCGCAAAGCCCACTAATTTAGACGATAAGGCCTACCGCGCTTTGCACCCCAACATAGCTACTACCCAGAACCGACATACTCGATCCACTGCTAAAAGAATTCTTCTATGGGGTAGCTGTATGCAGAAACATTACAATCCCATAAAGTAAGTCCGAATGAGAGCAATGTAAGAACACATGTACAAGGATATACAAATCCCACATCGAACAATACCAAAAGCTCACTGATGATAACAGAATCATACCTGTGATAGAAGTATCTGTGTGACTCTATCTGCCATGACTACTCGACTAATACAGCTGGTAACCATCACTAATAACTTAGGAACCATCTTTACTAACCCGTGCACCGCCCCTGGCTTGTGATGCTAGAACTCGGAGGGGGTAAAACTCTCTGAATCTCGGACAAGTCCTAGCATAGTGTCCCCGCTTACCACAAAGATAACAACCCTTACCTGAAGTGCCTCGATAAGAAAATTTGGTTGAACTTGACTTGCCACCAAGGCCTAGATACCTAGAATGCAATCCTCAAGAAGTCTGGCCTAAACCCTGATTACTCTGCCCATTGTGCCCCAAACAACTGCTCTATGAAATCTTTAGTGTTGTATGAACTGGCTGGCAAAATTGATAAAATTGTGGGTGACCCCACAAGAGAAACCTTTGCCTTGAAATCAAAAATCACTGAAACTACCCTCGTGGCGAGACCTCTTACCACCGCCTCTACCGGCCTCATGACATATACCCTCAATAACTCGTGCATGGTCAACAACTAGAAGGAATGTAGCCCCCAATACCACAAGCTGCTCTATAGCCAAACAACGTGGTAGATCCAACTCTCTGACAAACTGGAGAACCCGCTCGTGCTCTGTAGGAAGATTCATAGTAGCATTCCTAGACGACTCTTGGAATCATGCCTCATACTCATAAACTTACATAGAGCCCTGCTCTAACCTAGTGATATCCATCAACCTCTCTCTCAAGATGTGCGGTACAAACTTCTCTAAGAAAGACACGGAGAATTGTGCCCAAGTCATCAATTGTGACCCGATTGGTCTGCAAGTGGTATAAGGTCACCACTACTATTTCACCAAACCATCCATTTGAAATGTAGTGTAATCAGCTCGGTGAGACTCAACTAACCCAAGGTTATGCAACCTCTCCTAGGAATTAATCAAGAACTCGTAAGCATCCTCCCTAGGGGCACCAGAAAACCTCAAAGGACCCAACCTAATGAACCTTCCCAGCATCTTCTGCTCCTCAATCGACATAATTGGCCTAGCTACAATAGGCTTAGAAACCAATAGAAGCGACAACATCTCCAAGTGGGGAGCCACAATGACTGGCTGTGCTCTTTGTCCCTGACCACTATGTGTCATTGTCTGGGATGAAGTTTGTATCTCACCTCTGATCTGTGAACCATTAGGTGCACTAGGTAGAGTCTCGATCCATGACAAACTCTCCAATAAGCTAAAAATCCTGGCTAGAATACCCTGAGGGGCTGATGAAGCTACAAATCTTATTGGAGGCTGGGATGACACCACTCGCTCTGATTGAAACTGAACACCCTCAACCCCTAACTCTGGTAACCACGCTCCAGCAGCAGGTGCATGAGCCTCGCCCATGCTCATTATCAACCTCATCATAACCATCTGAGAAGGAAAGGAATAATTAAAGTTTAGACTTTATGGAGCAAAGAACGCACGATAAGGGATCAAGAAGATGGAAATTTCCTAAGGATGCCCAATAGCCTCCCACAAATAAGATACAAACATCATCGTACTGATCTACGAGACTCTCCTAGACACCTGCCCTTATACCAATGACACCGGTAGACCTAGAGCTCTGATACCACTCTGTCACGACCCAAAAACTCAAGTTGTGATGGCACCAACTATAACCCACCAGTAGGTAAGCCAACCCTAAGCTTGGAACTGCAAGTAATGGTCTAACACAAGAAAGAACTTAAAAGCGGGAGAAATAACAATAAATAGCGGAAGATACGATAAACCAATATAAGTAAAATTTAGAGAAGAGAATAAAATACACAAGAATCCCCTAAGACCTAGTGTCAGTCGGTACAAGTGCTACTATAACTTAGATGTTCTAGATAGATACAACAAAATATAGACAATCTCTTTAAGCAAAATAGAAGACTAATCCAAAAGTAGAGGGAGGTGGATCAACTTTGATCGCCAAGAGCTCACCCAATGTCTCAAGTCAGCAACTCTGCACGATGACAACAATCAATGGTGATAACCCACACTAGGATCTGCATCAGCAAAAAGATGCAGAAGTGTAGTATAAGTACCAAAACATGCGGTACTCAGCAGGCATCATCGGCCGACTGAGCTTAAATAAGATATAAACATAACAAAATGCGAATATAACCCAAGGGTAAGAAAAATGAGTCAAAAAGAAATATAATGGTCAAAGCCTAGATAAAAAGGATAAATACCACAACAATATAAAATACATAAGTAATAATCTTGCAATAACAAAATCAGACTCTCGCGAGTCAAAAAAGTGCACCCAATATAGAAAACCAACTATACACGGAGTTTGATAATAAAGATATGCCAAGAATACTATAATATACTATGTGAAACGAATGAAATGAGATGTGGCCAATGCAGTAACGAATGAAACCATGAGTCACCTTATGGGCCATTGGAGCTTACTAACCAATACCGTACCATAATACCTGTAATATCCATAATGGTCATCGGAGCTTATGAATACCACATAATCTATGTACAATCATAAAACCCAAAGTATTCTTACGGACTACCAATAGAAATGAATACCACAAGTAAAACCCCGTATATATGCAAAGGGGGCCGCCGGAGCTTATCAATATAATCCCACAAATCAGTAAGGTTCCAAACTGACTCTCATACCAAGTGCATAAAATAGAAATATTCTCCCCTTCAAAAGTCGGTAAACAGTGATGTACGATTGCATTTTAGTAGCACAAGTTTATAGGAAAAGAAACCATTTTTCCCTTTTTATTAACCAAAAATAGTGAAATGGGACCCTCACCCTAGAACTCCATTAATTTAAAAAGGAAGTATTTTGGGTTTTAAACGTTAGCAATTAGCTTAAACCAGTAAATCTTTCCTTAATTTGAAAACCACTTGTTAAAAAGAAGAGTTCCTTATTAAACCACCGAGCCGTTCAATTCCCGTCAATTTGTACCATTCAATTCTCATCAATTCGTACCATAACCCAAACATATGCAAGAAGGGATGAAAATGAATCAGTCCATATATATGTATGAATACATGTAAATGCATACAGCTATACCAAGATAGGGCAATTCACCTTTCATAACAAGATCGTACTAACATGGACTCTTGCCATCTAAACACCATGGCCTTTGGCCCACAAATACTCATACCAAAGCCAAACATAAGAATATAACACAATAAGAACAACTGGAATGCTAAGTAAGAAATTACTCTACCATGAACTATACCCCAACGAGTGCTAATGCTGCCTATTCTAGCACAAATACTACTAATAGGGAAACACTACACTAAATACCAAACCCCAAGGGACCCACCTAAGGTAAACAACTTATTGGAACTGAGCATAAAGCATACAACAAAGAGAAACTTAAGAAAAGCACAACCACACTTACCTAGGCTCCCACCAATCCAGCCTCCATGGCGTAGGACCCACAAGTATATGATAAATAGAACACCAAACAAGGAAGAATAATAATAATAGTAATAATAATAATAAAACAATGATAATGCTTACTCTATCACGAACCCTTATCAAATTCTAGGCTAAGGCTTCCTAAATCGAGAAACCTCAACTATAAGCATCTTAAACTAAGCTAAGGCATCTAATCCTAAACTCAAGGATACTACACCACTAACGCCAAGTTTTAAGAAAAGGCTACAACCTATACTAATGCTTTTCTAGCCAGAATCTACTCTAAGGCCCCTAAATAACCTATAAGGATCAACATGCCTACTAGAACTATATCCAAACCACATGATCCGACCAACCATTTGAAAAATTATTAAACTCATACCTTATACAAGCAAAGTCTAGAAAAAGTAAACCATAACCTACCAAAAAGCCGAGAATGCGCACACAATCCACAAGGCCAAAGTCTATCTCCCCAATGAAGCATCCGCAAGCATCCACACTATAATAACAATGTTCTACATCAATACAAAGCTAACAGTACCCATATTGCTAATAATTTAGCTGGAACAAAATTTGGTTCACAAGCAGTCCTATGGGCCCAGTAACCCAAAACTGGAAACAAAAATTACCACGAGGTTTTCAACCTCGCCAGAGTACATGCTCAAAATTTGAGCAGAAATGGACCACCAGAAGGGCTCCAAACAGCCCGTACTCTAAGAGATTCAAAGAAGGAAAATTAAGAAGGAAAACCGGAATTTAAAGAGGAACTTACCATATTAGAAGTCAAGAAATGATCAATAATCGACAATAAGCAAGCTTCTAAGTATTGGGAATGATCAAGGGTGAAAATGGAGCTTTTGAAGCTATTTTAATGGAAGAAATGAGTTGGGAAATAAATGGAATGAAGGAGAAAAAGGGAAGGCTAGCCAGCTTTATTAGCTGCCACGCCCAGGCGCAGAGGCGCCCAGGCAGTGCGCAGGCGCCATGACGACCTATGAAGGGCAGGAGCGTTGGCGCTATGGCATTGGCATAGGCACTGGGGTGCTAGCATGCCCAGGTGAACTCCTAGGCGCCACACTAGCAAGAAACAACAACAACAACAAGGCAAATTTTTACATGATAGACCCTCGAGAATGCGTCTGGGGTCCCGCCAACATAAATGAGATGAGCTATTCAATTAGAAACAGCATTTTGGATCCAATTAAATCAATGAAATTTCTATCAAAGGTAGACTTAATGAAAAGTGGGCCCCGCACCCAAAATTAACCTTTAGGCCAACTATTCCAAAATAAAACCTAAGGGCCAAAATCAAGTCCAGAAGCCTCGGGACCCAAACCAAAGATCGCTCTAGCCCAAAGTCAAAATTCTGGAGT
Source organism: Jaltomata sinuosa (assembly GCA_003996215.1). Classification (NCBI taxonomy): domain Eukaryota; kingdom Viridiplantae; phylum Streptophyta; class Magnoliopsida; order Solanales; family Solanaceae; genus Jaltomata; species Jaltomata sinuosa. The sequence continues at coordinate 47,240 of QJPP01000655.1, forward strand.
GAACAGCGCTGGAAGAATTTTCATCCGAGGTCATCTTCTCTGAATGTTGACCAAAGTCAACCCTTCAAGACCAACTGGCCTGAAAACACAAAACGGGAGAAAGTTCCAAGTTGAAAAGCTCCCAGATCCCAACCAAAGGTCCAACTAGACTAAAGTCCATGCTCCGGAGCTAATGAAACTGTCGAAATTTGATATCGAGTGTGTCTACCAAGAAAGTTGACCGAAGTCAAGGATTTCCTAAGTTAGATTTCTAAAATAAGGAAATGGTTATAACGACCTAAAAAATGGCCTGGGGACCAAACCATAAGTCCCATCAAGTCATAAATAACCTGTAGCCACTGTGGGAAAACTCAAAATGCAGAAAATGCAAAAAAAACAGAGAAATGACCTGGAGGGTCATTACAAGTTCAATCAAGCTCAATAGATAATCAATGAAAAACATAAGAAATTTATAGCTGATGCAAAATTATAATCGGGTCAATTAGCTACAGCACTACATGTGAGACCTCAAGAGGAATTACCTAGTGATACAAAGAAAAGTCCAAAGGAAATGATTAATGTAGTCACCTTGAGAAGCGAAAAAAAGTTAGAAACAGAACCTTAACAAGATAGGAGACAGAATGAAGAGATAAGTTCTATACCAGAGAAAGAGAAAAAGAAAGAGATTAATGAGATCAAAAAGTCAATTAAGGAGTTAACAGTCAAGGCACCACCACCATTCCTGCAAATATTTGAGAAACAGAAAGTTGACAAGGCTTGTTCAAGATTTTAAGACATATTATAGTTGGTACATGTGAATATCCTATTGGTAGAGTTGTTGCAAGAGTTACAATAATACTCCAAGCACTTGAGAAGTATAGTTGCAAATAAGAGGTATCTCAAGAGTTTGAGACAGTTTCACTCAATGAAGAGTGTAGTTCAAGAATCAGAAATAAACTCCCTCAAAAGTTAAAAGATCCAGGCAGCTTTACTTTTCCTATAAGTACTGGAGATAGATACGTTGAAATGGAACTTTGTGATCTAGGTGGTAGTATAAATTTGATGCCCACTTCATCTTCTAATACTTTAGTACTTGATAAAACAAGGCTACCACAGTTTCTTTGCAGTTGGCAGATCGATCTTTAACCTATCCCGATGGAATCATTGAAGATGTTTTAGTGAAGATGGGACTATTTATTCTTCCTTTGGACTTTATTATTCTAGATAATGAGGCTGACAAAGATGTACCCATCATTCTTGGTAGAGGCTTCTTGGCTACAACTGATGCGGTAAAAAGGGTGAAGTCTGGGAAAATATATATGACTCTGGGAGAAACTGAAGCCACATTTAATATATTGAAGGCAAATCATTTGCCTGCACATTATGAAGAGCTCAAATTCATCAATATGGGGACTCCAAGATTGGCTAAGGTGAGACAAGAAACTCTTTCTAACCAAAATAACCCATTGAGGGGTCCTCGTAGATTAAATCTGACTGGGGAGTACATTGTGAGATTGGCAGGTAGCTCTCTGTGGAGGCTTCGTCAAGAACAACCCCTCCATATCTGGCAAAGGCACTCAACTCTATTCGAGTTGAAAAATGTTGATTGAGCTGATTTGTAGAAGAGGAGTCATGATTTTCTTTCCCCTTTCTTACCTCTGTTGCCTTTTCACTTTACTTTTGCTTTTTATCTTTCTATTTTACCTTTTTACCTTTTTTTGTCTTATTTCCTAATCTGTCTATTGGGACTAGCAGATTAGGTTAGTAAATATTATTTTTGGCCCAAGTTTTGTTAATAAAACATGGCTTGGCCACAACTTTCGTTTAAAAAGGGATAAAGGTTTTTTCCAAAATAGATGCGAGAGAGATCATATCTTTCGCATAAAGAACTTTTTGGATGTATGCGAAAAGTATGACAAGGTCATTAATGATGAGATGAACTTATATTAGTTTCCTCTCTCTCTTATTGGAGAAGAAAGGGAATGGTGTATGAACACTTCACCGGAGTCAGTAGAGACATGACCTGGTTTAGTATAGACATTCATCCACGAGTTGAGTCCACATGCCAAAAAGACAGAAACTATAAATAAGATTGTGTAATGACCCTCAAGGTCATTTTCCATTTTCCATGCTTTTTCTGCATTTCGAGCTTTCCCTCAGCGGCTACAGGTTAGTTATGACTTGCCAGGGCTGACGGTTTGGTGACCGGGCCTTTCGTTAGGCCGTTATGACCATTTCCCTATTTTAGAACTTAAAGTTGGAAAATCTTTGACTTTTGTCAACTTTCCTGGTTAACGCACTCAGAGTTGAATTCCGACAGTTATGTTGGCTCCAGAACGGAAATTTTGGTCTAGTGGGACCATTGGTTTGGGTCTGGGTACTTTCGGTTTTGTTTTCTGTGGCTTTGTGTGTTTTAAAGGCAATTTGGCTGGTAGGGTTGACTTTGGTCAACATTCAGGGAAGACGGCCTCGGATGGGAATTTTGTCTGCGCTGTTAGCTCTGGAATATCGACTTTAGGCTAGGGGACCTTTGGTTCGGGTACCGAGGCTTCCGAGCTCATTTTTGGGTTTTGAGTTTCATGTTGATTTTGGGCATGGGGCCCACTTTTTATTAAAACAATCTCCGTTGGTAGTTTCATTGTTTCCATTCAGTCCGGAATACCGTTTGTGGTAGGGTAGCATGGTTGGTTTGTCTTCATGGGGTTCCGGATGAATTCCGACGGTCCGTCAGAAGATTTTTGGACTTGGAATTTGCTGGTTACTGCACTAAGTTGCAGACTTCTGTTGCTCTTTGCGATTGCGAGGATCTCATTGTGTTCGCGGTGGTCTGGTTTCCTGACCATCACATTAGCGATGGGTCCATCGCATTCGCAATGTATCCGGCAGGGACTCGACATGGCTTCTTTGCGAACGTGGCCTGGGCCATCGCGTTCGCAATGGTTGGGCAGGCTGTTCTCCGTGAACGCAGGGGTCCTGTCGCAATCGCGATGAAGGACCCCAGGCAGTTATATTAAGTCCCAACTTCATTTTCTTCTCCACAAAACCCAAGAACTCCATTTGTAGACTCCCAAGCTCAACATTTTCAGCTTCCCTTCATATTTTCCTTCACTCAGTAATTTACCTCGTCACCCCTCTCCCTTTTCCGTGTCAATTTCCCTATTTCTTCTGCTAAATTCCTTTGTTGCTAAATTCTTAGATTTGGGGAAACATCTTATGGAATCTGATCATTTGGGGACTGCATACTCCCAAACTCGTGCAACTCAGCTCCGTAGCGTGTTCTCTTTATCAAGGTTGGTTTCTGTTTTTAGATTCCAGACTTTTCCACCGTAAATCCCGTGAATTAGTAGCACTTCGGAGCTGTTTTGGGTCCCGAATTTAGATCTTTTGTGCCCAAACTTTGGGCATGGGTTCCTTAACCCATCGCGAGCATAATTGTGAATTTGTTTTTTATTTTATTGCACGGGTCGCGAGGGTTATTTTTCCGACCCAATTTTTACGTATATCAATATGGGTGTCATTCTTTTCATCTTGACACCTGGTTTATGTTCGTTATAGCGTGACAACTTTCTGAGGCCATTCGGAAAGGAAGGCACATGAGTGATGGTTTATTCTTGCAATTCGGCCCTGAGGTAGGTTATGGTTTACCTTCTAGACTGAGTTATTTAGGTTATATATATTTATATGTTACTTGAATTCTAGGTTGGATTTTAAATAAACTTTTGGCTTTAATCTTGTTTATCATGTTAATTGGCCATTTTGGGTTTTTAGTCTAGGATTGCATGTTATCCTTAGCCTAGGAGCTTGTTTCTTCTGTGTAACTAGTCTAAGATCCTTAGCATGCTTTTAGGAGGTTTTAGAGGTAGAATAGAGCTTGCCCATCATTTTCTGCTTTTATTTTCCTACTTTACCGCTATATTTTATAATTGCTCATAATTGTGGTTCCAAGACAATAGCTAGGATTTGGACGGATTCCAGGTCAATTTCTCTTAGTTTGACGCGTACTTTTGCCCTGTTTGATCTGATGGTGTGATTATTCCTCTGCTTGTGAGCATTCATACGCATATCGTATGTCATATCATTTGTACGGTATGGAAATGGTTTTTCAAAGGTTTTTGGGTTTGAAAAGAGGTTTTTCTACTGTTGTGGTGAATTTTGGACTAAATCGAGCTATTTTGAGTATCACCTTGGTTTTTGAGAGGGAAAGAGGAACTACTATTTTTTGTATATAAATTTGTAGTCCGATGCGGTATTCCGGACCCCCAATGCATTATTTCGGGTATTTTACTCTATCATTTATATACATAGTAGTCTGATGCGGTATTCTGGACCCCCGATGCGTTATTATGGGTATTTTATTACTTCATATATATGCATAGTCCAATGAGGAATTCTGGGCGCCCGATGCGGTATTCTGGGTTTATATTATATTGCATACATATATGCATCATCGCATCGCATTGCATTTTCCTTGGCACGTGGATTGACTTTGGTGTGGCTTGTTGTTGCTTTCCTTTATCTTTTGATTTATAGGCTTGTCTTCAGTTTTATAACTAGATTTAGGTGGATCCCTGTATAGTTAGTTGCTTTGCTGTAATCTATATTTATATATTACCCTTCTGAGTTGAGTCGGCCTATGATGCTTACTGAGTACCCGTTGTCTTAGTACTCATACTACACTCTGAATCTCTTTTTCTGATGCAGCACCTAGTACGATCCACCCTCACCGATCTCCGGTCGTTCAAGGTCCGTTGTTGTTCGGATCGCGGTGAGCTCCCGGTGCTTTTAGAAACTTTACTTGCTTTCCATCTTGTATATCCTGTCTATATTTTGTATTTTGGATAGACAAAGGTGTTGTATGGCTACTCCTTGCTTTAGTCTCTCTTGTACTAGTGACACCAGGTCCGGGTTGGTGTTCGGGTCATTTTATCTTTCGGTCACTTTAGGGCCATCTTTTGTATATTTTGTACGCTGGTATGTACATATGCTTTTGGCCATATCCCTTATTTATATCTTCCGCTTCTCTTTATTTAAATTATTATTTACTACTTTCCGCATGTTTGGGTTAGGCTTGTCTACTGAGGTGTTATGTAGACGTCATCATGGCCTGATTTTTGGTCGTGACAGAGTGGTATCAGAGCTTTAGGTTCACTGGTCTTGCCAGTACAAGAGCAAGTGTCTAGTAGAGCGTCGTGAATAAGGTACGATGACGTACGTACCCTATCTGCGAGGGGCTGTAAGGCATTCCTTAAGAAAAGCTTCATTTTGTTTGGTTCCTTATCGTGCTTACTTGAGTTGACCAACTTCTAAGTATATTTGTTTCACTCCTTCTCAGATGGTTCGGATGAGATCCGCAGCGGGTGAGGACGAGACCCATGCGCCTGCAGTTAGAGCCCCAGCTAGGGGATGGGATAGAGGTTGACCTCGAGGTCAAGGTAGGGAACAGGTTGGGGCACCTTCTCGGGCCCGGGCTAGAATACCGTCACCAGAGCTTGAGGTTAGGGCAGATGAGGTACAATATAAGCCAGAGCATATGGGGCCATCCTAATATCCGGCCGGTTTTGTGGCTACTCCAGTGTTGCAGGACACCTTGGTTCGACTGTTGGGGTTTCTTGAGGGTATGACTCCACCAGCTGCTTCGCCGAGCACTTCGATTGGTTATTAGGTTTAAGGTGACGCTTGATGTGCCGCTAATTTACGGCACTTTCGACTCCTTTTTACTAAGAACAATCGTACGTTTTCAAGCAACCGTTGTTGTTTTTGATGTTTTTATGTTGTATTTGTAGGAAATGGAAACAAACACGGAAACGGAAGGAAATACGCGAAAAACAACATTCTGCCTAAGAGTGACGGCCTGCGTGACGGCCCGTCACACATGTGACGGTCCGTCACAGTGACCGTCACACCAAGGCAGCAACTTCAGGCGGCATCACTGGTTAGCAGTGACGGTCCAGGCGACGGTCCGGCACTGGCTTGACGGTCCGTCAGCCTGGCCGTCAAGTTAAGGCAGACGCGCGTCAGCGGCTGTCCGCGTTTAGGACTCCTAACCCGTTTTGGATTTGGTTTCTTTGACTCCTATAAATACCCTATGAGAGGTTTATTGTACAGATTGTTCACCCAATAGTTTTAGCATAGTTTTTAGTCGGTTTTGAGAGCAACAACACGTTTTCGTATTCTTGAATTCGTGTTCTTGATTCGTTCTTGAGTTCTTGGTTTTTCTTGTTCTTGGATTATTGAAGGGTATTTTCATCATATTGTAAGAATCTTCTTTTCTTTATTATGAATTTCGTCTTTTCTTCTTCGAGCATGAGTAACTAAAACTCCCGCAACTAGGGTTGTGGGAGTCATGGCTAAAGTAGCGATATAGATTCCGGGTAGCGACGGGTTCAATTTACATGTAGTCACGTTGTTAATCATTCATTATGTCACGTTTTCTAGTGGTTGCAAACATTAGAACATGCCTAGGTTTAATTTGCTTGAGTAAAGAGATTAAAACCGGGAAACTTGATTAACGACAAGGATTCGAGACTACCAACTCTCATCTTACTGATTAATGCCGTAACTGGATTAATCTACTTGATGTTTAGGATTGAAAGCTAAAAAGCACATCTTTTCGAGGTCGAGAGAATAGAAAAGGAAATTTGTTTATTTGGTCGAGAGACGTTTAGACGATACAATTGACGCAATCACATCGTGACACGCATATAGAAAGAACCCGGTTAAGCCTAGAATCGACATTGTTACAACGCCATGGTGAACACGTCCCTAGTTTATTCTCTCCTACTGATTACTTCTCTACAATATTGTTGCTTTTGTTCACGTTGATTACAAACCCCCCCCTTTATTTACCGGAAACTATTGACCATTAGTCACATATTTCACTAAAGACTTAATCTTCACCATATTCTCTGTGGGATTCGACCCCAACCTTGTTGGGTTCTTTACTTGACTACGACCGCTTACGCTTCGTTAATTTAAGGTGTAGTTTGGGCGTTATCAACGCTCTGACATCAGCTTAGGCGGCAGCACAGGTTTTAGGGGCGCAACCTACTTCTGCGGCTCCCAGATTGGAGGTACTACAGGTTCCCGCAGTTTCTACACCTACTCCCACTGTGCTAGTTATGTCTTCTGAGGAGCAGTAGACGCTGGATAGGTTCTTGATACTGGGTCCTCTGAGGTTTTTGGGTGCCGCTAGAGAGGATGCACAGGAGTTTCTAACTAGCTTCCAGGAGAGGTTACATAACTTGGGGTTAGTCGAGTACCAAATCATGCGGTACTCAGCAGACATCATCAACTGACTGAGCTAAAATAATATATAAACATAACAAAATGTGAATATAACCCAAGGGTAAGAAAAATGAGTCAAAGAGAAATATAATGGTCAAAGCCTAGATAAAAAGGAGAAACACCACAACAATACAAAAGACATAAGCAATAATCTTGCAATAACCAAATCAGACTTTCGCGAGTCCAAAAAGTGCACCCAGTATAGAAAACCAACTATACACAGAGTTCGATAGTAAAGATATGCCAAGAATACTATAATATACTATGTGAAATGAATGAAATGAGATGTGGCCAATGCAGTAATGAATGAAAACCTGAGTCACCTCACGGGCCATTGGAGCTTACCAACCAATACCGTACCATAATACTTGTAATATCCATACAGGTTGTCGGAGCTTATCAATAACACATAATCCATGTACAATAATAAAACCCAAAGTATTCTTACGGACTACCAATAGAAATGAAAACGACAAGTAAAACCCCGTATATATGCAAAGGGGGCCGCCGGAGCTTATCAATATAATTCCACAAATCAGTAAGGTTCCAAACTGACTCTCATACCAAGTGCATAAAATAGAAATATTCTCCCCTTCAAAAGTCGGTAAACAGTGATGTACGATTGCTTTTTAGTAGCACAAGTTTATAGAAAAAGAAACCATTTTCCCCTTTTTATTAACCAAAAACAGTGAAATGGGACACTCACCTTGGAACTCCATTAATTTAAAAAGGAAGTATTTTGGGTTTTAAACGTTAGCAATTAGCTTAAACCAGTAAAATCTTTCCTTAATTTGAAAACCATTTGTTAAAAAGAAGAGTTCCTTATTAAACCACCGAGCCATTCAATTCCCATCAATTTGTACCATTCAATTCTCATCAATTTGTACCATAACCCAAACATATGCAAGAAGGGATGAAAATGAATCAGTCCATATGTATGTATGAATACATGTAAATGCACGCAGATATACCAAGATAGGGCATTTCACCTTTCATAACAAGATCATACTAACCTGGACTCTTTCCATCTCAACACCATTGCCTTCGGCCCACAAATACTCATACCAAAGCCAAACATAAGAATATAACACGATAAGAACAACCAGAACTCTAAGTAAGAAATTACTCTACCATGAACTATACCCCAACGAGTGCTAAAGCTACCTATTCTAGCACAAATACTAATAGGGAAACACTACAATAAATACCAACCCCCAAGGGACCCGCCTAAGGTAAACAACTTATTGGAACTGAGCATAAAGCATACAACAAAGAGAAACTTAAGCAAAGCACAACCATACTGACCTAGGCTCCCACCAATCCAGCCTCCACGGCCTAGGACCCACAAGTATATTATAAATAGAACACCAATTGAGCAAGAATAATAATAATAGTAATAATAATAATAAAACAATGATAATGCGTACTCTATCACGAACCCTTATCAAATTCTAGGCTAAGGCTTCCTAAATCGAGAAACCTTGACCACAAGCATCTTAAACTAAGCTAAGTCATCTAATCCTAAGCTCAAGGATACTACACCACTAACGCCAAGTTTTAAGAAAAGGCTACAGCCTATACTAAGGATTTTCTAGCCATAATATACTCTAAGGCCCCTAAATCACCTATAAGGATCAACATGCCTACTAGAACTATATCCATCCCACAAGATCCCACCAACCATTAGAAAATTATTAAACTCATAACATATACGAGCAAAGTCTAGAAAAGTAAACCATAACCTACCGAAAAGCCGAGCATGCATACACAATCCACAAGGCCGAAGCCTATCTCCCTCCAGAAGTATACGCAAGTAGCCACACTATCATAACAATATTCTACACATCAATACAAATCTGACAGTACCCATATTGCTAATAATTTAGCCGGATAAAAATTTGGTTCACAAGCAGTCTCGTGGGCCTCGCAACCAAAATTGGAAACAAAATCACCATGAGGTTTTCAACCTCGCCAGAGTACATGCTCAAAATTTGAGCAAAAATGGACAACCAGAAGGGCTCCAAATAGCCCGTACTCTAGGGGATTCAAAGAGGGACAATTAAGAAGGAAAACCAGAATTTAAAGAGGAACTTACCGTATTAGAAGTCAAGAAACGATCAATAATCGACAATAAGCAAGCTTCTAAGCATTGGAAATGATCAAGGGTGAAAATGGAGCTTTTGAAGCTATTTTAATGGAAGAAATGAGTTGGGAAATAAATGGAATGAAGGAGAAAAAGGGAAGGCTAGCCAGCTTTATTAGCTGCCCCGCCCAGGCGCAAGAGCGCCCAGGCAGTGCGCAGGCGCCATAACGGCCAATGAAGGGCAGGGGCACTAGTGCTATGGCACTGGCATAGGCACTGGGGTGCTGGCACGCCTAGGCACAAGCATGGCCCAGGCGCACGCTCTGGCGCCACACCAGCAGGCAACAGCAACATCAACAACAACAAGGCAGATGTTTATACGATAGACCCTCGGGAATGCATCTGGGGTCCCGCCAACACATACGAGATAAGCTATTCAATTAGAAATTGCATTTTGGATCCAAAGAAATCAATGAAATTTCCATCGGAGGTAGATTTAATGAAAAGTGGGCCCTGCACCCAAAATTAACCTTTAGGCCAACAATTCCAAAACAAAACCTAAGGGCCGAAATCAAGTCCAGAAGCCTCGGGACCTAAACCAAAGATACCTCTAGCCCAAAGTCGACATTCTAGAGCAAATAGTGCTAGAAGAATTTTCGTCCGAGGTCATCTTCTTTGAATGTTGACCAAAGTCAACCCTTCAAGCCCAACTGGCCTGAAAACACAGAACGAGAGAAAGTTCCAAGCTGAAAAGCTCCCAGATCCCAACCAAAGGTCCAACTAGACTAAATTCCATGCTCTCGAGCTAATGAAACTATTGAAATTTGATATCGTGTTTACCAAGATAGTTTACCGAAGTCAAGGATTTCCTAAGTTAGAGTTCTAAAATAGGGAAATGGTTATAATGACCTAACAAATGGCTTGGGGACCAAACCGCCAATCCTAGCAAGTCATAAATAACCTGTAGCTACTGTGGGAAAACTTGAAATGCAGAAAATGCAAGAAAACAGAGAAATGACCTGGAGGGTCATTACAAGTTCAATCAAGCTCAACAGATAATCAATGAAAAACATAAGAAATTTATAGCTGATGCAAAATTATAATCGGGCCAATTAGCTACAGCACTACATGTGAGACCTCAAGAGGAATTACCTAGTTATACAAAGAAAAATCTAATGGAAATGATTAATGCAGTCACCTTGAGAAGCAAAAAAAAGTTAGAAATAGAACCGTAACAAGATAGGATATAGAATGAAGAGTTAAGTTCTATACCTGATAAAGAGAAAGAGAAAGACATTGATGAGATCAAAAAGTCAAATAAGGAGTTAACAGTCAAGGCACCACCACCATTCCTGCAAAGATTTGAGAAACAGAAAACTGACAAGGCTTGTTCAAGATTTCTAGACATATCATAGTTGGTACATGTGAATATCCTATTGGTAAAGTTGTTGTAAGAGTTACAAAAATACTCCAAGCACTTGAGAAGTATAGTTGCAAATAAGAGGTATCTCAAGAGTTTGAGACAGTTTCACTCAATGAAGAGTGTAGTTCAAGAATCAGAAATAAACTCCCTCAAAAGTTAAAAGTTCCAGGCAGCTTTACTTTTCCTATAAGTATTGGAGACAGAGACGTTGAAATGGAACTTTGTGATCCAGGTGGTAGTATAAATTTGATGCCCACTTCAGCTTCTAATACTTTAGTACTTGATAAACCAAGGATACCACAGTTTCTTTGTTGTTTGTAGATCGATCTTTAACCTATCTTGATGGAATCATTGAATATGTTTTAGTGAAGATGGGACTAATAATTCTTCCTGCGGACTTTATTATTCTAGATAATGAGGCTGACAAAGATGTACCCATCATTCTTGGTAGAGGCTTCTTGGCTATAACTGATGCAATAATAAGGGTGAAGTCTGGGAAGATGTATATGACTATGGGATAAACTTAAGCCACATTTAATATATTGAAGGCAAATCATTTGCCTACACATTATGAATAGCTCAATGTCATCAATTTGGGGCCTCCAAGATTGGCTAAGGTGAGACAAGAAACTCTTTCTAACCAAAATAACCCATTGAGGGGTCCTCATAGATTAAATATGAGATTGGTAGGCAGCTCTCTGTGGAGGCTTCGTCAAGAACAACCCCTCCATATCTGGCAAAGGCACTCAACTCCATTCGACTTGAAAAATATTGATTGAGCTGATTTGTAGAAGAGGAGTCGTGATTTTCTTTCCCCTTTCTTACCTCTATTGCCTTTTCACTTTCCTTTTGCTTTTTAGCTTTCTATTTTATCTTTTTACCTTTTTTTGTCTTATTTCCTAATCTGTCTATTAGGACTAGCAGATTAGGTTAGTAAATATTATTTTTGGTTCAAGTTTTGTTAATAAAATATGGATTGGCCACACCTTTCGTTTAAAAAAAGGATAAAGGTTTTTTCCAAAATAGATGCGAGAGAGATCTTATCTTTTGCATAAAGAACTTTTTGGATGTATGTGAAAAGTATGACAAGGTCATTAATGATGAGATTAAGTTATATTGGATTCCTCTCTCTCTTATTGGAGAAGAACGGGAATGGTATATGAACACTTCACCGGAGTCAGTAGAGATATGACCTGGTTTAGTATAGACATTCATCCACGAGTTGAGTCCACATGCCAAAAAGACAGAAACTATAAATAAGATTGTGTAATGACCCTCTAGGTCATTTTCCATTTTCCATGCTTTTTATGTATTTTGAGATTTCCCTCAGCTGCTACAGGTCAGTTATGACTTACCGGGATTGACAGTTTGGTGCCTGGGCCGTTCGTTAGGTCGTTATTACCATTTCCCTATTTACGAACTTAAAGTTGCACAATCTTTGACTTTGGTCAACTTTCTTGGTTAACGCACTCAGAATTGTATTCTGACAGTTCTGTTGGCTCCGTAACAGGGATTTTGGTCTAGTGGGACCATTGGTTTGGGTCTGGGTGCTTTCATTTTCATTTTCTGTGGCTTTGTGTGTTTTGAATGTAGTTTGGCTGGTAGGGTTGACTTTGGTCAACATTCTGGGAAGACATCCTCGGATGGGAATTTTGTCAGCACCGTTAGCTCCGGAACACTGACTTTGGGCTACAAGGATCTTTGGTTTGGGTACCGAGACTTCCGAGCACATTTTTTGGGTTTAAGTTTCAAGTTGGTTTTGGGCATGGGGCCCACTTTTCATTAAAATGATCTCCGTTGGGAGTTTCATCATCTTCATTCAGTCCGGAATACCATTTCTGGTAGGGTAACATGGTTGGTTTTTGTTCATGGGCTTCCGAATGAATTCCAAGGGTCCGTCGGAAGATTTTTGGACTTAGAGTTGGGGAAACATCTTATGGAATCTGATAAGTTGGGGACTGGATACTCCCAAACTCATGCAACTCAGCTTCGTAGCGTATTCTCCTTGTTGAGGTTGGTTTCTGTTTTTAGATTCCAAACTTTTCCGCCTTAAATCCCGTGAATTAGTAGCACTTCAGAGCTGTTTTGGGCCCCGAATCGAGCTCTATTCGCGCCCAAACTTTGGGCATGGGTTCCTTAACCCACCACGAGCATAATTGTGAATTTTTTTTTCTGTTTTGTCACATGGGCCCCGAGGGTCATTTTTCCAACCCGATTTTCAGCCTGATTTTTCGTATATCAATATGGGTGTCATTCTTCTCGTCTTGACACCTGTGTTATGTTGTTGATAGTGTGGCAGCTTTCTGAGGCCATTTGTAAGGGAAGGCACACGAGTGACGGTTCGTTCCTGTAGTTCGGCCTCGAGGTACGTTATGATTTACCTTCTAGACTGAGTTAGTTAGGTTATATATATTTATATGTTAATGGAATGCTAGGTTGGATTTTAGATACACTTTTGGCATTAATCTTGTTTTTCATGTTAATTGGCCATTTTGGGTTTTTATCTAGGATTGCATATTATCCTTAGCCTAGGAGCTTGTTTTTTCTGTGTGACTAGCCTAAGATCCTTAGCATGCTTTTAGGAGGATTTAGAGGTAGAATAGAGCTTGCCCGTCATTTACCGCTTTTATTTTCCCGCTTTACCACTTTATTTTATAATTGTGCATAACTGTGGGCCCGAGACCATGGCTAGGATATGGTAGATTCTAGGTCAATTTCTCTTGGTTTGAAGGGTACTTTTTCCCTCTTTGATCTGATGGTGTGATTATTACTCTACTTATGAGCATGCATACGCATATCGCATGACATATCATTGGTACGATATGGAAATGGTTTTTCAAAGGTTTTTGGGTTTGAAAAGAGATTTTTCTACTGTTGTGATGAATTTTGGACTAAATCGAGTTATTTTGAGTATCACCTTGGTTTTTGAGAGGGAAAGAGAAACTACTATTTTTTGTATATAAATTTATAGTCCGATGCAGTATTCTGGACCCCTGATACGTTATTCCGGGTATTTTACTCTCTCATTTATATACATATTAGTCCGATACGGTATTCCGGACCCCCGATGCGTTATTTTGGGTATATTATTACTTCATATATATGCATAGTCCGATGAGGTATTCTGGGCGCCCGATGAGGTATTCTGGGTTTATATTATATTGCATACATATATGCATCATCGCATCGCATTGCATTTGCCTTGAAAAGTGGATTGACTCTGGTGTGACTTGTTGTTGCTTTCCTTTATCTTTTGATTTATCGACTTATCTAAACTTTTATAACTAGATTTATGTTGATCCCTGTATATTTAGCTGCTTTACTGTAATCTATATTTATATATTATCCTTCTGAGCTCGGTTGGCCTATGATGACTATGGAGTACTCATTGTCTTGGTACTCATACTACACTCTGCATCTCTTTTTCTGATGCACCACCTAGTATGAGCCATCCTCGTTGATCTCCTGTCGCTCGAGGCCCATTGCTGTTCGGATCACGGTGAGCTCCCAGTGCTTTTAGAGGCTTTACTTGCTTTTCATCTTGTATATCATGTCTATATTTTGTATTTTGGATAGAAAGAGGTTGTTGTATGGCTACTCCTTGCTTTAGTTTCTCTTGTACTAGTGACACCAGGTCCAGGTTGGTGTTCGGGTCATTTTGTCTTTCGGTCACTTTAGGGCCATCTTTTGTATATTTTGTACGTTGGTATGTATATATGCTTTTGGCCTTATCCTTTGTTTATATCTTCCACTTCTCTTTATTTAAATTATTATTTACTGCGTTCCGCATGTTTGTGTTAGGCTTGTCTACTGGGGGGGTTATGTAGACGCCATCATGGCCTAATTTCGGGTCGTGACAAAGTGGTATCAGAGCTTTAGGTTCACTGGTCTTGCCAGTACAAGAGAAAGTGTCTAGTAGAGCCTCATGGATAAGGTACGATGACATCCGTACCCTATCTACGAGGGGCTATAGGGCATTCCTTAGGAAAAGATTCATTTTGTTTGGTTCCTTATCGCGGTTACTTGAGTTGACCAACTTCTAAGTATATTTGTTTAACTCCTACTCAGATGGTTCAGATGAGATCTGCAGCGGGTGAGAACGAGACCCCTGCGCCTGCAGTTACAGCTCCAGCTAGGGGATGGGGTAGAGGTCGACCCTGAGGTTGAGGTAGGGCATGGTTTGTGGCACCTGCTCAGGCCTGGGCTAGAGTAGTGTCACCAAAGCCGGAGGTTAAGGCAGATGAGGTTCAATATAAACTAGAGCATGTGGGGCCAGCCTAGCATCTGGTCGGTTTTGTGGCTACTCCAGTGTTGCAGGACACCTTGGTTTGACTTTTAGGGTTTCTTGAGGGTATGACTCCACCAGCCGCTTCGCCGAGCACATCGATTGGTTCCTAGGTTTGACGTGAGGCTTTGACTTCAGCTCAGGCGGCAACACAGCATTTAGGGGCGCAACCTACTTCTACTGCTCCCAGATTTGAGGTACTACCGGTTCCCGCAGTTGCTACACCTACTTCCGTTGTGCCAATTATGTCTTCTGAGGAGCAGAAGATGCTGGATAAGTTCTTGATACTGGGTCCTCTGAGGTTTTCAGGTGCTGCTAGAGAGGATGCACATGAGTTTCTGACTAGCTGCTAGGAGAGGTTACATAATTTGGGGTTAGTTAAGTCCCACAGAGCAGATTACACCGCATTTTAGCTGGATGGTCCAGCGAAACAGTGGCTGAGGTTATATATTATTGGTAGACCAGACGAGTCACCTTCGCTTACTTGGGATCAGTTCTCCGCGGCATTTCTGGAGAAGTATGTACCAAATAGCATGAGGGAGCGTCTGATGGATCAGTTTGTTGGGTCGGAGCAGGGATCCATGACTATGTCTGAGTATGAGGTTCGTTTCGACTAGTTGTCCAGACACGCCACTATGATTTTTCCCACTGAGCATGAGAGAGTATGCCGGTTTGTTTGAGGTTTGACTCTGCATCTTTGCATTGCTACGGAGGGTATGGTAGAATCGGGTCAGTCCTTTCTGGAGGTGGTTGATTATACCTGTACTATTGAGGGTATAGTACACGAGGCCCAAGGGGGCAGCAATAAGATGCCCCACCATCAGGGTAGTTTCAGTGGTTCACAGGGCCGTGGTAGGGGCTACTATGGTAGAGGTCAGCATCGGCAGCATTTTGAGTCGAGCTAGCCTGTTCAGGTTGCATTAACAGACTACTGAGGGTTAGAGTAGCCAGAGTATTATTCGTGCTCCACGAGGTGGTCATTTAGGGTCCACAGGTCATAGTGGTCGTTCTGATTTGGTCGGGTCTTCACAGCGGAGTACATATGGTTGGGGTTTTTTTGAGTGTGGCGAGATAAGCCACATTGCTAGAGAGTTCCCATCAGTATATCATTATAGGCGACATGATCAGTTGGTTCAGGCCCCCAGGGCTCCAGCACCTCTAGCTAGAGGTAGTTCACAGGGTAGTAGGGGTGGTCCCCAGGGTTCTAGAGGTGGTTCTCAATCTGGTAGGTCAGGTGGTCATGAAGATCGGGGCCACATGTATGCAGTTCTGGGCTGGATAGAGGCTGAGGCTTCAGATGTTGTGATCACATGTACGATCTCCATTTGCCATCAACCTGCTTCTATTTTGTTTGATCCGGGGTCTACATTCTCGTATGTATCTGCTTATTATGCTACTCATCTGGGGTCTTCTTGTGAGTCCTTGCCTGTGCCTGTATGTGTATATACTCTTGTAGGTGATTCTTTAGTAGTGGATCAGGTGTACCAAGCTTGTGTGGTGACTATCTTAGGGTATGACACATGGGTAGACTTGGTTGTCCTTGATATGTTCGATTTTGATATGATCTTGGGCATGGATTGGTTGTCTCCTTAGCATACGGTATTGTATTGCTTCGCCAAGACTGTTACTCTTTGGATGCCTGGTATCCCTCCTATCATATGGAAGGGGGCCTATAGCCACATGCCAAGGGGAGTTATATCTTTCTTGAGCGCCCAACAGTTGGTTAGGAAAGGGTGCTTAACTTATCTTGCCTACGTTCGTGATACTAGTGCCACCACACCTCCTCTTATGTCGGTTCCTGTGGTTTGAGAGTATTTGGATGTTTTTCCTTTCGATCTTCTGGGTCTTCCTCCTGATATGACATTGATTTTGGTATCGATGTCGAGCCGGGCACCAAGCCCATTTCTATTCTGCCATATCGTATGGCACCTGCTGAGTTGAGAGAGCTTAAGGATCAGCTCCAGGATCTATTGAGTAGAGGGTTTATCCGGCCTAATTTGTCTTCGTAGGGTACTCCAGTTCTGTTTGTGAAGAAGAAGGATGGGTATATGCGTATGTGTATCGACTACATGAAGTTGAATAAGGTAACAGTTAATAATAGATATCCAATGCCACATATTGATGACTTGTTTGACCAGCTACAGGGTTCAGCGGTGTTTTCTAAGATAGATTTGAGGTTTAATTATCACCAGTTGAGTATTAGGGTTGAGGACATCCCTAAGACTGCATTTAGGACTCGGTACAACTATTATGAGTACCTAGTCATGTTTTTTGGGTTGACTAATGCCCCAGCAGCATTTATGGAGTTGATGAACTGTATGTTTGGTGCCTACTTGGATTCATTCATGATTGTGTTCATCAATGACATTCTGATTTATTCGAGGAGTAGAAAGGAGCATGAGCAACATCTTAGATTGGTACTTTAGGCCTTGAGAGACCATCAGTTATATGCCAAATTCACTAAGTGTGAATTTTGGCTTGAGTCTGTAACATTCTTGGGGCACGTGGTATCCAAGGATGGGATTATGGTAGATCCGGCAAAGATTGTAGCAGTTCGTGATTGGGCTAGGCCTACTTCTCCTACCGAGGTTCGCAGTTTCGTCATATTAGAAGGTTATTACAAATGATTTATGGATGGATTTTCTTCAATAGCAGCTTCTTTGTATAGATTGACTAAGAAGAATGTTCCTTTCCAGTGATCAGATGAGTGCGAGGTAAGCTTTCTGAAGCTTAAGGCCTTATTGACTTCAGCTTCGATTCTTAGTTTTTCGATCGAGGGTTAGGGTTTCACCGTATATTGTGATGCGTCAGGTATTGGTTTGGGTTGTGTGTTGATGCAGCAGGGCCGGGTTATTGCATATGCTTCCATACAGTTGAAGGTTCACGAGAGGAACTACCCCACATATGACTTGGAGTTAGCAGTGGTAGTCTTTGCATTGAAGATATGGAGGCATTATCTTTATGGCGTACATTGTGAGATCTTTATTGACCATCATAGTCTTCAGTACATTTTCAGCCAGAAGGATATAAATTTGAGGTGGCATAGGTGGTTGGAGTTACTGAAGGACTATGACATTTCTATTCTCTATCATTCGGGCAAGGCAAATGTGGTAGCGGATACCTTGAGCCGTAAGGTGGTGAGTATGGGTAGCTTGGATTTCTTATCTATAGAGGAGTGACCTTTAGCTTGGGACATCCAGTCCTTGGCTAATAGGTTGGTTCGACTTGACATTTCTGAGCCGGGACAAATTCTTGCTTGTGTTGAGGCTAGGTCTTCCTTGTTGGAGCAGATTCGAGCATAGCAGTTTGATGATGCAAAATTGAGGATCATTCGTGACAAGGTGTCAAGTGGTGAGGCTAAGAAGGAAACTTTAGATTCAGAGGGTGTTCTGAGGATCGGGGGTCGTATTTGCGTTCTTAGAGTTGGTGACTTGGTCAGATTAATATTGGAAGAGACCCACTGTTCTAGATATTCCATTCATCCCGGGGCAGCTAAGATGTATCGTGACTTGAGGCAGCACTACTGGTGGTGTGGGATGAAGAGGGATATTTCGGCTTTCGTATCCAGGTTCTTGAACTGTCAGCAGGTGAAGTTTGAGCACCAAAGGCCAGGTGGTTTATCACAGAGACTACCCATTCTGGAGTGGAAATGGGAGCATATATCCATGGACTTTGTAGTCGGATTACCACGTACCTTGCGAAGATTTGATGCTATTTGGGTTATCGTGGATAGGTTCACGAAGTGTACTTACTTTGTGACAGTTCAAACTTCTTACAGCTCTGAGAGGTTGGCCCAGATCTATATTCGAGAGATTGTCCATTTGCATGGGGTGCCAGTTTCTATCATTTCCGACCGAGGCACTCATTCCACTTTGCACTTCTCACGGTCTATTCAGAGAGTGTTAGGTACTAGATTTGAGCTTAGCACTGCATTTCATCCGCAGACAAACGGCCAGTCAGAGGGTACCATTAAGGTTCTAGAGGATATGTTACGAGCCTGTATTATTGATTTTAGGGGTCTGTAGGACTAGTGTTTGGCCTTGGCAGAGTTTTCATATAATAATAGTTACCATTCCAGCATCCAGATGGCTCCGTTCAAGGCTTTCTATGGAAGGCGATGCAAATCTCCAGTGGGTTGGTTTGATGCTTTCGAGGTTAGGCCGTGGGGTACTGATTTGCTTTGTGATTCTATGGATAGAGTTTGGGTTATTCAGGAAAGGCTTCGTACTGCCCAGAGAAGGCAGAAGAGTTATGCTAACCGAAGAGTTCGAGGTCTCGAGTTTATGGTTAGTGACAGTGTGTTCCTTTGGGTATCACCCATAAAGGGCGTGATGCAGTTCTGGAGGAAGGGTAAGCTCAGTCTGAGGTTCATTGGTCCATTCGAGATCCTTTGCCGTATTGGAGAGGTTTCTTATGAGTTGTCCTTTTCTCCTGCTCTCTCTAGTGTTCATCCGGCGTTTCATGTTTCTATGATGCGGAGGTACATTGCGGATGAGTCTCATGTACTTTTGTGGGAGTCGGTTAAGTTGGATGAGTCCTTAGCCTTTGAGGAGGAGCCTGTTGCTATTTTGTACCGACAGGTTAGGACGTTGAGGTCCAAGGAGATTCCGTCAGTTAAGGTTCAGTGGTGGCATCGTCCTATCGAGGAGGCTAGTTGAAAGATCGAGATCGACATACGGACCCGTTATCCTCATCTTTTTGAGTCTTCAGGTACTATCCTTATTCAAACTTTCGCAGATGAAAGTTCTTTTAGTAGTGGATATTGTAATGACCCTCCAGGTCATTTTCCATTTTCCATGCTTTTTCTGCATTTTGAGCTTTCTCTCAGCGGATACAGACAATTT
Source organism: Jaltomata sinuosa (assembly GCA_003996215.1). NCBI lineage: Eukaryota > Viridiplantae > Streptophyta > Magnoliopsida > Solanales > Solanaceae > Jaltomata > Jaltomata sinuosa. The sequence goes on from QJPP01000655.1 coordinate 67,138, forward strand.
ATTACTTGCTGGGGATGAAAGTTCGGTGCCCTGGGCGTTCATTAGGTCGTTATGACCATTTCCCTATTTTAGAACTTAAAGTTGGAAAATCTTTGAATTCAATCAACTTTCTTGGTTAACGTGCTCAGAATTGAATTTTGACAGTTCTGTTGGCTCTGGAATGGGAATTTTGGTCTAGTGGGACCATTGGTTAGGGTCTGGGTGCTTTCGGTTTGGTTTTTTATGGCTTTGTATGTTTTGTAGGCAGTTTGGCTAGTAGGGTTGACTTTTGTCAATATTCGGGGAAGACGGCCTCGGATGGGAATTATGTTAGCGTCGTTAGCTCCGGAATGTTGACTTTGGGCTAGAGGGACCTTTGATTCGGGTCCCGAGGCTTCTAGGCTCATTTTTGGGTTTTGAGTTTCGAGTTGGTTTTGGGCGTGCGGCCCACTTTTCATTAAAACGATCTCCATTGGGAGTTTTGTCATTTCCATTGAGTCTAGAATGTCGTTTCTAGTAGGGTAGCATGGTTGGTTTGTGTTCACGGGGTTCCGGGTGAATCCCGAGGGTCCGTCGAAAGATTTTTGGACTTGGAATTTGCTGGTTGTTGCACTAAGTTGCAGACCTCTGTTGCTCTTCACGATCACGAGGATCTCATCGCGTTCGTGATGGTCTAGTTTCTTGACCATCGCGTTCGCGACGGATCCATCGCGTTCGCGATGTAGCCAGCTGGGACCTGGCTTGGCTTCTTCTTCGCGAACACGGCCCGGGACATCGCGTTCTCGATGGTTGGGCCGGCTGTTCTCCGAGAATGCAGGGGTCTGAAGGACCCCTGGCTGTTATATTAAGTCCCAACTTCATTTTCTTCTCCACAAAACTGAAGAACTCCATTTGTAGACTCGCAAGCTCAATATTTCCAGCTTCCCTACATATTTTCCTTCACCCGGTAAGTTCCCTCGTTACCCCTCTCCCTTTTCCGTGTCAATTTCTGTATTTCTTCTGCTAAATTCCTTTGTTGCTAAATTCTTAGAGTTGGGGAAAAATCTTGTGGAATCTGATCATTTGGGGACTGCATACTCCCAAACTCGTGCAACTCAGCTCCGTAGCGTGTTCTCCTTGTCGAGGTTGGTTTTTGTTTTTAGATTCCGGACTTTTCCGCCTTAAATCCCGTGAATTAGTAGCACTTTGGGGATGATTTAGGCCCCGAATCGAGCTTCGTTTGCGCCCAAACTTTGGGCATGAGTTCTATAACCCACCGCGAGCATAATTGTGAATTTTGTTTTCTGTTTTGTCATGCGGGCCTCGAGGGTCAGTTTTTCGACCCAATTTTCGGCCCAATTTTTTGTATATCAATATGGGTGTCATTCTTCTCATCATGACACCTGGGTTATGTTCTTGATAGCATGGAAGCTTTCTAAGGCTGTTCGGATGGGGAAGGCACACGAGTGATGATTCTTGCTTGCAGTTCAGCTTTACGGTTTACCTTCTAGACTGAGTTAGTTAGGTTATATATATTAATATGTTACTGGAATTCTAGGTTGGATTTTAGATAGACTTTAGGCTTTAATCCTGTTTATCATATTAATTGGCTATTTTGGGTTTTTAGTCTAGTATTGCATGTTATCCTTAGCCTAGGAGCTTCTTTCTTCTATTTGACTACTCTAAGATCCTTAGCATGCTTTTAGGAGGCATTAGAGGTAGAATAGAGCTTGCCCATCATTTTCCTCTTTTATTTTCCTGCTTTACCGCTTAATTTTATAATTGTGCATAACTGTGGGCCCGAGACCATGGCTAGGATTTGGACGGTTCCAGGTCATTTTCTCTTTGTTTGAAGGGTACTTTTGCCATGTTTGATCTGATAGTGTGATTATTCCTCTGCTTGTGAGCATTCATACGGATATTGCATGGCATATCATTAGTACGGTATGGAAATGGTCTTTTAAAGGCTTTTGGGTTTGAAAAGAGTTTTTTCTACTGTTGTGATGAATTTTGGACTAAATTGAGCTATTTTGAGTATCACCTTGGTTTTTGAGAGGGAAAGAGGAACTACTATTTTCTGTATATAAATTTATAGTCCGATGCAGTATTTCGGACCCCCGATACGTTATTCAAGGTATTTTACTCTCTCATTTATATACATATTAGTCCGATGTGGTATTCCGGACCCCCGATGCATTATTCTGGGTATGTTATTATTTCATATATATGCATAGTCCGATGCGGTATTCTGGGCACCCGATGCGGTATTCCGGGTTTATATTATATTGCATACATATATGCATCATCGTGCATCGCATTTCATTTTCCTTGCCACATGGATTGACCCTGGTGTGGCTTGTTGTTGCTTTCCTTTATCTTTCGATTTATCGACTTGTCCTCGGTTTTATAACTAGATTTAGGTGGATCCCTGTATAGTTAGCTTCTTTCCTGTAATCTATATTTATATATTATCCTTCTGAGCTCGGTCAGCCTATGATGCCTACTGAGTACCCATTGTCTTGGTATTCATACTACACTTTGCATCTCTTTTTCTGATGCAACACCTAGTACGAGCCACCCTCGCTGATCTCCTATCATTCGAGGCCCGTTGTTGTTCGGATCACGATGAGCTCCAAGTGCTTTTGGAGACTTTACTTGCTTTCCATCTTTTATATCCTGTCTATATTTTGTATTTTGGATAGACAGAGGTTTTTGTATGGCTACTCGTTGCTTTAGTCACTCTTGTACTAGTGACACTAGGTCCGGGTTGGTATTCGGGTCATTTTGTCTTTCGGTCACTTTAGGTCCATCTTTTATATATTTTGTACACTGGTATGTATATATTCTTTTGGCCCTATCCCTTGTTTATATATTTCGCTTCTCTTTAGTTAAATTATTATTTACTGCTTTCCGCATATTTGGGTTAGGCTTTTCTACTGGGGGGTTATGTAGACGCCATCATGGCCTGATTTTGGGTCGTGATAGATTGTTAATTTTGAACAAGAAGAGGAAGAGTTACTTTCTAACGCTTGGGCAAGGTTCAACCATCTTATGGATTAGCTTAGTTTGGGATTATCTAAACTAATGATGATGGACACCTTCTACCAAGCACTTGATAAGATCAACCAATCTATTATAGATTTGGTAGTTGGTACATAGTGGGACGAAAATTCTTCTATTGCGCCATAAAATTGCTAAAATGTGTGCCTGCACATGGACTTCCATAGAATATAGAGTTTCAAAACTTAATGAGAGAGGTAAAAGAAGGAAAGGACAAAATAAAAGCTCAAGTGAGATGGGGAGGAGATGCTTACCCCCACCATTGAGATGAAGAAACTTGAAAAAGTTCACCTTCGAGTCACAACATTAAATAAGGCGTTAGTTGGGAGGCAACCTAATATTTGTTGTAATTTACTTTTTATTTTTCTTTATTATATTATTTTAAAGAAAATTCTAACAGTTATTTTTAGTTTGTCATTTTATAGGTTTCCGAGGTTTTGGAGCTAGGAAAGTGAAAAGAGGTATTCAAAACAAGGTTTGAAAAGAAAAGAAAAAAAACTAGTGAAATTATACAAGAGGGGACGGGACGCTTAGGGGCCACCCTAGGCCCCTTCATAGTGTATTTCACTCAAAAATATTTTTTTCTTGATGTTTGAAAAAAATATTTTTTCTTGATGTTTGAGAAAATATATTTTTAAATAAAAAAATAAAAATTAAATAAAAAGGACAAAATATTCACTATAAATACTACTAGATTCTCCTTATTTTTGTCCACTAGAGTATGTCAAATATTTCTCTCTCTAGGATTTCTTAAGCTAAAGTTCTCATTCCTTTAAGCTTTCTTCTTCCAATTACATCTCAAAAAATTTGGTAGAAGATTTGGAAAGTTGATCCACGCGACTACAATGGAAGCCCCTTCTTCTAGGCTAAACCATGGGTTCCAATAATAATTTTGAACTTTGAGATAATAGGTTGGTGTAGATAGCATCTATACATAATTCTTTAGTAGAGTCAATCTAAGCAATATGTGTCTACTACCTAACAAGCCTATGTTGAGAGGTCCTTTGATGTTGAATTATTGCAGTATAACCTTTCTGAGTTCTCGTATGTCTATTTTATCATACGAGAATTTTCTTAATACTTCATATTGTATATCTTCTTTTATAATTAGTTATTTTACCTTATATACATTTCATCTAATTTGTGGCTCTTTATGAATTTATTGACTAGTTTGATAGGGATTCTTGAGGAGTTTTTCTTTGTTACCATTGGTTTCAACAAACCAACATAATTCATATTTTTTTTGGTTGTTCGGTGTTTAGTTGTGGATAAATAGCCTCGAGAAGAGGTTGCCCACCTTGTGGAACGGCTATGGTGGATGGTGGATAAGAATAAAAGTAGGTTTTATGTGGAAGAGAACAATCAGATAGCAGATGCAGCTTTTATTATTTTTCAAAAATAGTTTTCTCAGGAAGAAGAGGGTTTTAATTCCTCTTTACTAAATCATATCCTAGAAATTGTGTCCATTGAAGATAATAGAAGACTATGTGCTACACTAGATATGGAGGAGATCATAAAGGCCGTATTTTCTCTGGATGGGTCTATTGCTAGTGGTCCTGATGGACTTACAAGAGACTTCTATCAATCTCGCTTCAATATCTAAGTTTCACACAAGGAACTTCCTGCTCTTAAGGATTTGGAGTAGTGTAGGCTTATTCTAATGAAGATGTTCCCAAGTCTATTACTCGCACTAATTTAGTGTTGTTGCCTAAAAAGTCCATCATATAGACTGTTTCATATTTAAGGCTTATTAGTCTGAGAGTAACTTTATTAATGAGGTTATCTCGAAGGTGATTGAATGAAGAGGTTATGGTATTCTGTCAAAACTTATTTCAACAAACCAATTATGTTTTGTTAATGAGAGATGCATAATTGAGAATGTCCTACTAACTCAGGAGATAGTGATAAATATTAGAAAGAGAGGTAAACCATCAACTGTAATACTGAAGTTAAACATAACAAAGATATATGATAGAGTGTCTTGGTTATATTTAACTAGAGTATTGAGAAAAATGGGTTTTGTATAAGTGTTTATTAATATGATTAGGAGGTTGATTACAAATAATTAGAACTCAATTCTGCTAAATTGACAAAGCCATGGCTTTTTTCTATTCTACCAGAGGAGTGAAACAAGAAGACCCCTTATCACCTACCTTGTTTATCATGTCGCTGAAATTCTATCTAGGGTATTAAATGCTCTATTCGACAATGTGTCATACAAAGGCTATGGGATACCTAAGTGCAGTACTAATATTAATCATCTTTCTTACGCATATGATACCATTATTTTTCTTCCTCTAATAGAAGATTATTAGAGATGAATATGGATGTGCTTCGTGATTATGAAAAGGTGTCAGAATAGCTCATCAACAATGAGAAGAATTCTATTTTCATGTTTAACAAAATAGCAATAGTGCAAGTACAGGAGATAGAACAGATTACAGGCTTTGTAAAAGGAGCTTTTCCTTTCAAATATTTGGGTTGCCCTATATTCCACCCTAGGAAGATGAAGAATAAGGTATATTAACAATATAATAAAGAAGGTGAAGGACAGATTGTATAACTGAAAACAAAAGGTTGATGTCCTCTGGGGAAAGGTTATTTTCATCAATAGTGCACCATAAATCATGCCTATTCACCTTCTTTCAGCTATTGCACCAAAAAAATACATTATCCAGGAACTCCAAAAAATATTTGCTAGATTTTTTTTTGGAATAATATGGAAGAAGGGAGAAGAAGGCATTGGGAAAATTGGCTAAAACTATGCCCGCCCAAAGATGAATGAGGGTTTAGATTCAAATGTCTATTTGATGTCTCTAAAGCTCTATTTTCCAAGATTTGGAGGATATATAGAACTACAAGATCTCTCTAAACTAACTTCATGTGAAACAAATATTACAAAAAAAACTAAGCCCTGCCTTATTAAAATGGAAAGGGGGTTCTCAGTTGTGGAAAAAGATATTGGAGGAAACAGAGAACATAGAACAGAAATTTGGTGGAAATCTAGAAGTAGTTGTTCTAGTGTCTGGTTTGACAACTGGAAAAAAAACTAGGCCCTCTTACCTATATTGTCCCAAAGGATTTTTCCATTGATGAAAGCATAGAAGACATTTGTTACTAAATGGAGGAAAGAAGGTGGAATTCACAACTAATACAATAAAGTTTGTCCCAAGACAATGTTGATCATGTTTGCATCAACCTTAATATATCAGAGAAGTCTAATCTATGGGACAAATCATGGTAGATGGCCCCTAGTAGTGGCAATTTCACAGTCAGGAGTTCTTAGTAAATTGTAAGACACATGGATCATAGCAACAGGTTCTACAATAATTTCTAGATGAAAGGATTGCCCTACAAGATTTTATTTTTCCTATGGAGACTTTGGAAGTTGAAACTGCTAGTAGATGATGTCCTAGCTAGGTATGGAATTGATATAGTTTCTAGGTGCAGTTGTTGTGAACATCCTACTATAGAAACCACAGATCATTTATTCCTAACTAGCAGTTTTGCTAAGGATATATGTGCAATCTTTACTACAGCATCATGCCTTCATAGCCCATTTGTGCAGATAAATCAAGTTATCATACAATGATTGTCAGTTGGTTGTACTTCTAAGCTTAAGAATTTGTTTAAGGCTATTCATGCAATAATCTTCTATGAAATATGGAAATAAAGGAATTTCATAGTTTATGGAGGAAATATATCTAGAAGCAGAGTGGTGTATGAGATAAATTAGAACTTATTTATGTTGGCCAAAGGCTGGTATCCTTGGTTAAAACATATTCCAACCACATGGCCTCTGATGGTACAATATTTTGAGGAATATATACCAAGATTAGCTTACAGATGTGAAATGGGATTACCCTCAGGAAGGGTGGTATAAGTGCAACAATGATGGTGCATGTATGGGAAATCCGGGGGAAGGTTCTATATCATTTTGTATATGAGACAGCAGGGGAGATCTTATCTATGTTAGAGCTAGAACCATCCTAGACATTACTAGTGTGTGCAAAGGCAATTGCATTCTAGGATGGCCTAGAGTATTATGTTCACAATAGTCTGCTTCTAATTGCTCTGGAAATAGACTCACTATTTTTGAAGAGGTTCTTAGATGATGAATGGGAAATTACTATCACGACCCAATTACTCAGATCGTGCGGACACCTATTCTAATCCACCTAGATAGGAGAATCCTCACCACATATTAAACAGGTATGCAAAAGTAAATAAGAAAACATAAGAATTGCCTTTAATTATTAAAACAAATTACAAAATCTTTGAATACAATGAAAGCTTTTATAAATTCAACGGAAACCCTTCCCAAGGAACTAGTCTGAATAGGTACAAGAGCTACTAAGAGTGAGTGCAAAATCAAGATGCAGCTTCTACTGTAGGAACAAATAACAGAAACTGCTGGAGATCTTTACCATGTCATACCTGAAACATCTACTGAATCCTGCAATCAGACTATACCCAAAAGGATATAGCAAGAGTAGTATCAGTACAAATAATACATATTGGTAGGTATCATCAGTCGACCAGGGTTAGTTCATATAAACACAATATAGAAATCACAGAAAGAAAGCATGACAACTTATATACTAATTTAATCCACATCACTTTCATCCACTTATGCTATCTTTATCCCTTATATTACCTATGAGTATTCTCATCCTTATCCTCGTCAACCATCAGCAGACAATTCAGTCAAATATAATCAATATTGACAATAAACCAAGTCAAGACCCTGACTACTAATCATTAACCAAGTCAACAACTATGATTCTACAATAATAACTTATACCTTATATCAAATCCATGAGTAAGTAGACAATAACAAAATATATATGTCATATTTTACATCCCTAGCCCAGATCACTCAAGGATCCCAATAGAAGTCAAGTAACTGGACCACACAAGGATCCCAAATATATGTCAAGTAACTGGACCACATAAGGATACCAAACACAATATTCATAATATAACCTGGTCCACTCATGGAACCAATATAAACTGCAATAATAACCGTTATCAAAAATACTGTACCAGGAGTGGTACCCAAGACAACCAATGAATCATACAAACTGTACCAGGTATGGTACCCGAGCTAACTAATGAATCATAGAAACTGTACCAGTTTTGGTACCTGATCTAACTAATGAATCATAGAAACTGTACCAGCCGTGGTACCCGAGCCAACAATGAAACATAGAAATTATACCAGGTATGGTACCCAAGCCAACCAATGAATCATAGACACTATACCAAGCATGGTACCCGAGCCAACTAATAAATCATAAATATTATACCAGGCGTGGTACCCAAGCAAACCAATGAGTAATAGAAACTGTACCAAGCGTGGTACCTGATCAAACTAACAAATAACATCAACCAATGTTGTGAAGATTTCCAATTACCGGTACATCCCACAATAACAACAGATATCACAACAATCACAACCACAATAAAAATAAACAATCACACTTGTACAGTCAACAAGCCTTTAATATAATCTCATTATATGTGATTAACACTTAGGATATCATTTAAGAATCATTCCCTTTTTCCTAAATATGTATTGTGCAAGTAATACTAATAAGACAGTTATTATGCACACATAATACAAATTGGGTTACAATAACCATCACCTACCATAAACAGATATGATTCATTGTTCTAGCCTTGGTGACATGTCCGATGACTAACCCCCGGCTTATTCAATTAAGCACATTAATTCATAGTAATCAATTTCAAGTATTTATTTTGAGAGTGCATATTCAACAAAAAGGAGTCTGAACTCTAGTTCCACATGCATAAATTCATTCACTAATCCCATCCTCTTTTATTTATACCGAGATCGGGAATTATGCTATTATCTAGCAACCTTTAAATTCAAGTCATTACTAAGTTCAAGCCTCTACTCCATTGTAACGACTGAGTCTTATGTTACGGGTAGTCCAATCGTGCCAAGTTTAGAGTTAGAAAACTCTTGGTTTGGAAGTTTGAAGTTCTGGGCTAGGCTAGCCTCGGCCAGTTTTAGAGCGAGGTAGAGTCTAGGGAAATTCGGGTAAATATGGGTTTAGGTGTCTTGGATTGAGCTAGTTTTCCATGTATCCAAGACATGAAGGAGTCTAGGGACTTTTCAGAATCGCATTTGGGTAAGTAGAACTCCCAGAATCGTGTTTGACGTGAAAAGGTTATTTTAGGACGTCGGGGGAAACATGTGTGTAGTGAAATGGCTAAAATTGGCAGATTTCTAGACTTTTTGTTCATGATGAGCACGGTCACGTGTGATAGTAGCCACCGCTATAGTGGTATAAATTACCGTTATAGCAGCGGTCAAAGGGCGGTCAAACCACTTAAGACCGCTATAGCAGCGGGCTACTGCTATAGCAGGACCGCTATAGTGGAGCGTGGACTGCTATAGCAGGCCGATAGGATTTTAATGCAGAAACAGCTCTCAAAACATTCAGTTTTTCTCAAGTTCATTTTGGGAGAAGGGCTAGGAGATTTCAGGTATTTTTCTTCCTTTTTCCATCAAAATTCCATCATAAGGTAAGGTTTTCGTTCCCCAATATTTGTATTACATTTCCTACGCGGTAGAATTTTTAGGAGAGAATTTGGGGAAGGTTAGAATAACCTAGGGTTGGTAGAATTCGGGGAAGGAAGGGGATTCCAAGCATGTGAGTTCTTGGGTATGGATTAAAGTACATTATTATGATCATAGGTTGTTTAATTCTCTGTTTTATCCGTAAAAGATGATAGAACTAGGAGAATTAACGATGGAAAAGCCCAGGAAAAGGGTGGGATGATCATGGGTGGCCTAGGGTTTGGGGATTTGGTATAATTCAGGTAATGTACAGGCCTTGTGTGTTAATTATATGTATTGTGTGTTGTTTTTAGACCAAGAACTAGAGAGGAATACAGAACACAGGAAATCTTGGGTCGAATAGAGCTTGGAACATTTTGAGGTAGGTGATGGCTTATGATTTTCTATGAATGTGTATATTTATTGTCACGACCCGATTTCTCAAGTCATGATGGCACCTACAATCCCCCAGTAGGCGAACCAATTCCCGTAGCCCAGAACGGTTAGTAATGGGCTACTACCTAACCAAAACGCACCAGCAAGCAGAAATAAGCGAAAGCAAAACTCGAATATAAATTCATAAAGGAAACTACACCAACCCAAAGACTTGGTATCAATAGTACAGAAGCTTCTAATAGGATACAAGTGCTAGTAGTAACAAAATACAACATAAATTGCCTCCAAAAGTACAAGGAGCAACAGTACAACAGATGAGATGTAGACAAGCCCCGACCGTCAGGCGCTCACCCTAGTCTCAAAGATCCAAAAGCTACATGAGTCTCCAACGTGATCAACGGCGAAACCTCAGCTAATATCTGCACAAAAAAGTGCAGAAGTGTAGTATGAGAACCAAAACCACGGGTACTCAGTAGGTATCATAGGCCGACTGAGCGCATATAAGATATAAAAGCAGTAAGTAACATATAGCAAGAAAGCAGTCACTGAAGACATAAGCAAGGTACAAGGAGCTAGCACAGATCATCCATAACCAAGAACTTCAAGTAACACATGCTAGCACAGAGATACAATTAGACAGAATCATAGGTGAAGGAAAGGAGAACACACCTGGAGTCCTTGCACAACAATATGAGTAAGTAGAGAGAGAGTCCAGAAAATGGCGGTATACCGGTAACCTCAAGTGGAAGAAAAGACGGAAAATGGTCTAACATACTCAAAATGGAATCAACCAGTATAAGGAAATCATAACACCAATCCAATCATATGATAGCATAACCAGGGAATCACCTCAAAAGTACAACCCTAGGATGAAATAACTAGGCCACAATAACCGAGAGACACCACTCAGCTTCCCACAAGAATAGAACCAGAGTCTCACACTCGTCTCAGAAGGCCACACAAAAGTGCATCAATAAGATAGGACTCCAAAGCCCTCTCCATAATCAAAAATCCCACAACCAAAGCCTCAATAGGCTAGCCATCACTAATCTTTCAAGAACCGGGTGCCAAGACAAGCTCTAAATAAAGACAGGAGTAAATATAGTCTACCTACAGTCCCAACGGCCGCCCATACAACCGAGGAACACAATCAAGTGAAAGCAAACCCTCCAGAATCCCATACTACCAGAGCGTACACTGAACACACAGCAAACAAGGGTGGAATCCAATGCATGATATGATATGATATGAAATAGAACCTCTGTATGTACCTCCTCCAGTGCCAATCCGGCCCAGCAGGCAGGTTCCATGGAAGGACTCAGCCTGTATACCTCTACTCCACCATATACCCTTCCCTCCGGCGCACGCAGCCCAAAGTCCCAGGCCCAGAGCAGCAAGGTCCATGGAGGTCCCCGACCCCATACTAAAACTCAGTATCAAGACATGTCATCCGGAAGCAAGTCCGGGATCAAGATAGAGACCCGGTCTCAAGTATGCATGCCCAGACCCTATCCAGGACTAAAGTAGTAGAAAATGCCTCCAAAACCCCTCCAAGGCTGACCGGGCGTAACCAGGTCTAAAACTGTAGTAAATCAAGTCTAGTGCTCCGCCCTGCAGAGACTAGTATCAGTAATAAAATCAGTGCGAAAACATTTAGAAATTCCCTTTTCTATCAACAACAGTACCAAAAATGGGCCCCCAGGGCCATGCAAATTTAGGAAAACTGTCAGTAGTGGCTCACAGCCAAAACTGTAGTAAAACATGCAGGGGAAAACCTTTTTCATGGATGATATGCTCGCACGCAAATATAAAAGTATCCCAACGGCTCAAAAAAATTCCTATCAGCCCTGCACAGGCCCAATAGCTACTCAACAGACATAACCAGCCTAAAAGGATAATTTCTATGTCCAGGACTCGCGGACATTCCCAAATAGCCCACCATCTATGTTCCAGAGTCAATACAAGGCCACAAAGAACCACAAAGGTAATATACATTACTACGCGAATACTACAAACAACGTATGAAATAGACGGACGAAAGGCGGACAAGGTCTGGGGTACCAACCTATAACAACACATCCAAGGATGCTAATTAATGCATTTATAGCCTATATACGCAGAGTCTAGACAGGGGAAAACCATAACCTACCTGTCATCCGATGACTAGCTGCGGGAACAGCATCGTCCAGACTCGAACAACTCCAGGAAGCTTTGAATCACATAAAACAAATACTTTCAACTGAAGCCCCAAAGGCGTCTCTATGAAGCCTGACCAACCAAGGTAATGGAACAATTGCTAGAATCGACAAGGCTGCAAGAACGAGCCATAGCCAATTGATAAGGTGTTAATGTCACACTCGCGACCAGCCAAATCCAAAGCGTAAAAATGAGGCCAATAACAATAACAAATGGCAGCTAAATCCAACAACAATACGTTAACCATATCTCCAAGGAGCGACGAGCTCCCGAGGCACTATTTCAAGGCGTACTTCACGTTTGTCCAATCCAATCACTATCGTATGTGATCCCAAAAAGAATCGCACAATTTCCCAATCCCTCCAGCACCTTACCACAACAAGAACACCATAACAATAACCAAACATAACAAGATAAAGGGGTTGTCCAAAGCTACAAATCCAAAATACCATTTCGTGGCTCAGAAATTCATAAAATAATACTAGAACATATAATAACGAAGGAGGGTCGTAGGGGAGAGATTTCCTTGACAAAAATATTCAATATTCCAAGCTTAACCACCTGCCTCCTTGCAGGAACAACAAACAAATCCAAATCCAACAAGAAACTACTACAAGTTATCGAAAAATACAACTTTTCGTGACTAGAAGCTTAGAATCTTGATTCAACAAATAGATAAGTGTACGGGATCCATACCTCGCCAATATAACTCCGTAGCTACTGCCAGACACTCATAAAACACCTGATGGATTGCTGCATCAACACCCACGAAGATACGCCATGAAATCGACGGGGAAAACTATACCAAAATGACGAGCTCGCGACGTAGAGCAACTTCCGTTAAACTTCCGAATTGAAAGGATCAAATTCCATGGATTATTTATGGACTCTCCCTCTGATTTTATAAGAATTTTGGGTGAAAAATATGGGTTAAAACGAAGGAGAAATCAGCTTTTATAAGCTGAACCGACTTAGGACGTGGGCCCCACTTTGACGTGCCTGCTTGTGCAGTCTTACAAAAATGTGAATATCTCTCTATTCTGAAGTCATATGGACGAATGGTTTAGTGCGTTGGAAACTAGACTTGTAGACCTTCGATATGGTATATTGGGGAACCACTAACTTATTATAGATAGGGAGAAACACCCCAAGATATTTAACCCAAATTTGAAGAGAATTCCTTAAAGGAATTTACAATAACTTTTTCCGACTTTTGTTTCGCAACTTGCTTGACTTCAAAACTTATCATACGACCATTTTTTGATTATAATACCTCATAACACATCCTTCTTAGTATATTAAACACTATTAGTCTTACCCCAAAGTCACGGGTTACTTTAAACCTTCAAACGGGCGAGGTGTTACACGAGGCATTTCTTTAACTCGAACTTTTGAGTAAGGGATTCCTTTGACCTAGAACCTTGGTTTAATTCTTTGATATTACCAAGAATGTTGACGGAAGTCAACGATTTCCAAAGTTGATGTTCTAAAATGAGGAACGGCCATAAAGATCAAACAAATGGCCCGGGCACCGAACTACCGGTCCCGACAAGCCATAAATGACTTGGGCCACTACAAGTAAGCTCTAATGGTACAAGAAAGGCGAAAACGTGTAAATGACCGGAAGGGTCATTACATCATCCACTACTAAAAAGACTTTCGTCCCCGAAAGTCAGGAAGGAAAAAATACCAGAGATTTAAGGATAGTGGATACAACGCCCGCACTACTCTCTCAAACAACCCGGGTAACCTCCGTGACCGGACGGCACCCAATATAACAGAACCAAAGAAAGCAACCAAGCCTTAATTTCTTACTAGCCAAGCTAGATTTCAACCTCCAAAGATCTGCCAACCTAAACTGAACCTCGAGAATCTTAACCGAAAAGCACCTACACAACACCAAAACCAGAGCACCAAGGTTATCAATACACAAAACTCAAATCCTTAAAACCATACCAAGTTTACCAGAAAATCCATCAACCCAAAACTCTAACTCATGAACCCGCTGTTCCGCAAAAGCCCTTTTTTTTATTCTTAATTGAATCCTTTAGCACCATAAAAAGAAACCTGCATACAAGCTGAACACTCAAACCACCCTCAAAGCATCAACTGACACACCGGAGATCCATAGTTCCTGCTTATACTTTACCATGAACGAAGTCACCCATTTTATTCAATTGCGTTTTAAGCAAATATATAGGATACTAGCCTTTGTCATCCTAGATAACAACCCGTAGCATAGCATTGAAACTAAAGTTACCTGTCTTGACTGACCACCAACCAACGAACAAACATTTTTTCTAACATCAAATTTGCTAATTGAACCGTGCTAGGTCTGAATCAGCTGAAAGTGAATGAACCAGGGCAATCTGCCCAAAAGACCCAAACCAAAACCATGATCCTGCAAGAAGTGTGGTAAGCCTACCACGAAGTCTGTAACCATGAGCCAAGCTCTCAACTCTAGAAAACACTATTGCTACTCCGAACACTCGAACACCATTTGAATGTGAAATTGCCTTACGAATCTCACCTCAGGAAAAAGTCCATCGTGCCACGAATATCAAGTCCAAACACCCCGAAGGCAAAGGAAAAAGGTGCCTGGGGTTCAAAGTTACCATCTAGCCATAGAAATTTTTATATATATTATCAATTCATTCCTTTGGCTCGAATCAACCGCTCTACTGGTTCAGCAAACAACCAACCACTTCGAAGCATATACCCTAACGAACTTCTCGTCCATACTGGCCGAGTTTAACCAACACTAGAACCCCACATAAACAATAACTCCGGAGGAATCAATTAAACAAGCTTTCAAATCCTGGGCAAAAGAATGGCTATTATCAGTCTCTACGTATCATCAGAGCTCAAAATAGCCTCGCTAGTCTTAACCCGCACAAGCTGACCACATAAAGCATACACCACTGCTGAAGCTCAAACTTACGCTGCTGAGTCTGTCCAACCATGGTAGAAGAACCTCGTACTAACTAGAACACTGCTGAAATCTAAAATATCTCGCCTCTTGTAGAGGTTAGCCAAGGACTAGGTGTCCAAGGCCAATAGTCGCATCCACAACTGAAGTAAAAGAAGCTAAGTTGCCCGCACCCACTGCCTCTCGGCACTAGGATGCTGCAACCAAATAGAAACTGCCACAAACCATCTGATGTAACCTGCCAAGCCATGATTCTGAACCCCAACTTTCAAAACTACCAACTAAAGCCTTGGTCGAACCAGGATGCTGTCAATGAACCCGTAAGAACCCAAGCCAACTAGGCCTAAATATGCAAATTGCCAACACCGCAGTTGCTACTGAAAAAACCAATCTATGGAAAACTCACAACAATGTGTAAACGGCTGAATCGAATCACCGACACACAATCCCAAAGCAAACCTTCATCGCCACCTCAGGCAACTACGAGGACACATAAACACAAACAAAGCGTCATCTCCCTTCTTTTTCAACTAAACAAAAACGCTTCCTTAGAACATACTAAACCTTACAAATACTTTCTCGAATAAGAATCTGAAGCCATTACCTTACTACTCATAGCTACACGTCAAATTCAATAAGGCAGGAGAAGGATGGGCCAGATGCCCAACTCACCCGAAATGCCTACAAATACAACCCAACCACGAGGTTACGATCAACACTTAGTTGGAAGTGCTAAAGTCAAGACCCAATCATGATTCCAACATCCCGAGCTCATCGAAAAAAACTACGATCAAGATTCTTTCCAACTGGAGCTAGGGATACAACCAAACACCCAACGGACCAGGAAGTGGAGGAGAATATGGGAACAACCCACATACCTACCAACCTCCAAAACTAATCAACAAAAAGGGTCGACTCTAGACACTCGGGAGACCAAACCAATATATGCACACTAGCATAACCAATATTTCCCAACTGAGGCAAAATCTTAACTCTGGCACAACTACTAGTAATACACCAAACCATCACACGGATCTCTAGACACGCTATATAACGGCCTAGGCAACAACCATCTAGGACCTCTCAACAAGGGAAACCCAACCAAAAGTCTAGAATCACAATGAAACAGGGGTAACCCAACTAGAAACAGAATAACAAGAACTACCCACGAGCTAAAACTCCGGGAAAACACCTCTCAAGGCTAACCTACTCCCATCCACTACTAAAGAATAAACTGCCAATAAAATAACATATCGGTACTACAATTCGAGTAGCCAAACAACTTAAACAAATAGCAGGTAGGCATATAAGAAAATAAACGACATAAGGGATAGAATCGCAACGCGAGCAGGACTATCACAAGTCGAAGGTAGCAAAAGCCTAACCTGGAGCAACGATATCTGGAACCTCTACCTCTGTCCCACCAAGAGGACTATCAAGCTGATGGGATATAACTTTGGACTGAGTAGTCGAAACTAAAGGCCTAACTGGCCCTCGCCGGGGACAATATCTATAAAGGTAACCTATCTCTCCACAATGATAACAACCAGGCTGTCTGGGATACACAATCCTGGAGCAATTCCTAGAAAAGTGCCGATGCTCACCACACCAAAAATAGCCTATACCAGATGAAATCTGACGGGAAAATCTCGCCTCGTACTCCAATACCGACCGACAACCCTGCTGAAGAACTAGAAGCTCAACTATAACTGAAGCACCACTCACAGAACCAGGTACTGAAACACTCACCGGAGGACTCAGAGTCCTAGCCACGATGTCCTGAAGCGCTGAAGTTGCTATAAATCTAGTCGGAGGTAAGGCTGACCCCACACCCCCTATCTAGAGGAGTAAACCCTCACTCAGAATTCCTGGCGCTAGTGGAAGCACTGAAGCAACAGGCACAGAAGCCTCGGGACCAACCGCTATCGCACTCGTCTGAGGCATCTCAGAATGAATGAACAACTGAAGTTTTAGAATTCAATAAAGCCGAGAGTGCACAATAAGGAGTCAAGAAGATGAAACTTTTCCTAACAATGCCCTGCAGCCTCCCGCAGATAGGATACAGACGTCATCGTACCAATCTGCGAGACTCTACTTAGACACTTGCTTCTGTACCATGACACCGGTGAACCTAGAGCTCTGATACCAAGCTGTCATGACCCAATTTCTCAAGTCATGATGGCACCTACAATCCCCCAGTTGGCGAACCAATCCTCGTAGCCCAGAACGGTTAGTAATGGGCTACTACCTAACCAAAACGCACCAGCAAGCAGAAATAAGCGAAAGCAAAACTCGAATATAAATACATAAAGGAAACTACACCAACCTCAAGACTTGGTATCAATAGTACAGAAGCTTCTAATAGGATACAAGTGCTAGTAGTAACAAAATACAACATAAATTGCCTCCGAAAGTACAAGAAGAAACAGTACAACAGATGAGATGTAGACAAGCCCCGACCGTCAGGCGCTCACCCTAGTCTCAAAGATCCAAAAGCTGCACGAGTCTCCAACGTGATCAACGGCAAAAGCTCAGCTAATATTTGCACAAAAAAGTGCAGAAGTGTAGTATGAGCACCAAAACCACGGGTACTCAAAAGGTATCATAGGCCGACTGAGCGCATATAAGATATAAAAGCAGTAAGTAACAGATAGCAGGAAAGCAGTCACTGAAGCCATAAGCAAGTCACAAGGAGCTAGCACAGATCATCCATAACCAAGAGCTTCAAGTAACACATGCTAGCACAGAGATACAATTACACCGAATCACAGGTGAAGGAAAGGAGAAAACACCTGGAGTCCTTGCACAACAATATAAGTAAGTAGAGAGAGAGTTGAGAAAATGGCGGTATACCGGTAACCTCAAGTGGAAGAAAAGACAGAGAATAGTCTAACATACTCAAAATTGAATCAACCAGTATAAGGAAATCATAACACCAATCCAACCATATGATAGCATAACCAGGGAATCACCTCACAAGTACAACCCTAGGATGAAATAACTAGGCCACAATAACCGAGAGATACCACTCAGCTTCCCACACTCTGCTCAGAAGGCCACACAAAAGTGCCTCAATAAGATAGGACTCCAAAGCCCTCTGAATAATCAAAAATCCCACAACCAAAGCCTCAACAGGCTAGCCATCACTAATCTTTAAAGAACCGGGTGCCAAGACAAACTCTAAATAAATACAGGAGTAAATATAGTCTACCTACAGTCCCAACGGCCGCCCATACAACCGAGGAACACAATCAAGTGAAAGCAAACCCTCCGGCATCCCATACTACCGAAGCGTACACTGAACACACAGCAAACAAGGGTGGAATCCAATGCATGATATGATATGATATGAAATAGAACCTCTGTATGTACCTCCTCCGGTGCCAATCAGGCCCAGCAGACAGGTTCCATGGAAGGACTTAGCCTGTATACCTCAACTCCACTGTATACCCTTCCCTCCGGCGCACGCAGCCCAAAGCCCCAGGACCAGAGCGGCAAGGTCCATGGAGGTCCCCGACCCCATACTAAAACTACGTATCAAGATATGTCATCCGGAAGCAAGTCCGGGATCAAGATAGAGACCCAGTCTCAAATATGCATGCCCAGACCCTGTCCAGGACTAAAGTAGTAGAAAATGCCTCCAAAACCCCTCCAAGGGTGCCCGGGCGTAACCAGGTCTAAAACTGTAGTAAATCAAGTCTAGTGCTCCACCCTGCAGAGACTAGTATCAGTAATAAAATCAGTGCGAAAACATCCAGAAATCCCCTTTTCTATCAACAACATTACCAAAAACGGGCCCCAGGGCCATGCAAATTTAGGAAAACTATCAGTAGTGGCTCACAGCCAAAACTGTAGTAAAACATGCAGGGGAAAACCTTTTTCATGGATGATATGCTCGCACACAAATATAAAAGTAGCCCAACAGCTCACAAAAATTCCTATCAGCCCTGCACAGGCCCAATAGCTACTCAGCAGACATAACCAGCCTAAAAGGATAATCTCTATGTCCGAGACTCGCGTACATTCCCAAATAGCCCACCATCTATGTTCCAGAGTCAATACAAGGCCACACAAGACCACAAAGGTAATATACATTACTACGCGAATACTACAAACAACGTATAAAATAGATGGACGAAAGGCGGACAAGGTCTGGGGTACCAGCCTATAACAACCCATCCAAGGATGCTAATTAATGCAGTTATAGACTATATACGCAGAGTCTAGATAGGGGAAAACCATAACCTACCTGTCATCCGATGACTAGCTGCAGGAAAGGAATCATCCAGACTCGAACAGCACCAGGAAGCTTTGAATCACATAAAACAAATACTTTCAACTGAAGCCCCAAAGGTGTCTCTATGAAGCCTGACCAACCAAGGTAATGGAACAATTGCTAGAATCGACAAGGCTGCAAGAATGAGCCATAGCCAATTGATAAGGTGTTAATGTCACACTCGCGACCAGCCAACTCCAAAGCATAAAAATGAGGCCAATAACAATAACAAATGGCATCTAAATCCAACAACAATACGTTAACCATATCTCCAAGGAGCGACGAGCTCCCGAGGCACTATTTCAAGGTGTACTTCACATTTGTCCAATCCAATCACTATCGTATGTGATCCCAAAAAGAATCGCACAATTTTCCAATCCCTCCAGCACCTTACTACAAACAGAACACCACAACAATAACCAAACATAACAAGATAAAGGGGTTGTCCAAAGCCACAAATCCAAAATACCATTTTGTGGCTCAGAAATCCATAAAATAATACTAGAACATATAATAACGAAGGAGGGTCGTAGGGGAGAGATTTCCTTGACAAAAATATTCAATATTCCAAGATTAACCACCTTCCTCCTTGCAATAACAACAAACAAATCCAAATCCAACAAGAAACTACTACAGGTTATCGAAAAATATAACTTTTCGTGACTAGAAGCTTAGAATCTTGATTCAACAAATAGATAAGTGTACAAGATCCATACCTCGCCAATATAACTCCGTAGCTACTGCCAAACACTCATAAAACACCTGCTGGATTGCTGCATCAACACCCACGAAGATACGCCATGAAATCGACGGGGAAAACTATACCAAAATGACGAGCTCGCGACGTAGAGCAACTTCCGTTAAACTTCCGAATTGAAAGGATCAAAGTCCATGGATTATTTATGGACTCTCCCTCTGATTTTATAAGAATTTTGGGTGTAAAATATGGGTTAAAACGAAGGAGAAATCAGCTTTTATAAGCTGAACCGACTTACGACGTGGGCCCCACTTTGACGTACCTGCTTGTGTAGTCTTACGAAAATGTGAATATCTCTCTATTATGAAGTCATATGGATGAACGGTTTAGTGCGTTGGAAACTAGACTCGTAGACCTTCGATTTGGTATATTTGGGGCCAACTAACTCTTTATAGATAGGGATAAACACCCCATGACATTTAACCCAAATTTGAAGAGAATTCCTTAAAGGAATTTACAACAACTTTTTCCGACTTTTGTTTCGCAACTTGCTTGACTTCAAAACTTATGATACGACCATTTTGCGATTATAATACCTCATAACACATCCTTCTTAGTATATTAGACACTATTAGTCTTACCCCAAAGTCACGGGTTACTTTAAACCTTCAAACGGGGTAGGTGTTACACGAGGCATTTCTTTAACTCGAACTTTTGAGTAAGGGATTCCTTTGACCTAGAACCCTGGTTTAATTTTTTGATATTACCAAGAATGTTGACAGAATTCAACGATTTCCAAAGTTGAAGCTCTAAAATGAGGAACGGCCATAAAGACCAAACAAACGGCCCGGGCACCGAACTACCGGTCCCGACAAGCCATAAATGACTTGGGCCACTACAAGTAAGCTCTAATGGTACAAGAAAGGCAAAAACGTTTAAATTACCAGAAGGGTCATTACATTTATGTACTCATGTGTAAGTGATTGTATGCATTACATTACTTCGAGATGTTGTGTGGAATGTCTAGGTTCATGTTTATAGTCTGTGATTGAATGGTGTTTACTTGTTGGTTTTACAAGTTGTGTGTGTTCACATATTAACTGTGGTTTGTTGACATTCGGTTAGCTTTGGTACCACACCTAGTACGGGTATAACACATGGTTGGCATGGGTACCACGCCTGGTACGGGTATAACATTTGGTTGGCACGGGTACCACGCCTGGTACGGGTTTACTTTATTGTATCTTGAATTGTTTCATTGACTATTGTATTGCATTGGTTGATATTGGTTCCGTGAGTGGACCGAGTTGTTTTACTGAATGTGATATTTGATATTGGTTCTGTGAGTGGACCTGGTTATTTTACTGAATGTGATACTTGGAATAGGTTCTGTGATTGGACCGGCTTGTCTAGTTAAAGGTGCTATTTTTGGTGGTCTTTGAGGGGTCGGGAACTTGTTTAACTATTGTGTTGGTCTTGGTTTAGGCCGGGTGGAATCATTACTTTTGGTATGTGTCTAGAGGGGATTCCAGGGTGGGTCCGGGCTAGATGGAAAGGTATGGTTATTGGTACATATTTGTGGTATAGAACGGTAAGAGATGGAATTCATGCGGGAACAAGGTAGGTGGAGACTGTAGTCTAGGGCCTGTATATTTGTTGCATGTTTTCTATATATTTACTTGTATATGTTGTACTGCTTTATATACTATTTACTTGGAAAACTGGTTGATGATCCTACCAGTACACAGTGGTGGTGTACTGATACTACACTTGTCTTTATTTTGGTGAGTACAGGAAATCTATCAGCGACTGAGATGCGACCTCGCATATAGCACCGATAATTTCTGACTTTCAAGGGTGAGCTGCTTGTTTCAAGCTACCTTGGGTTATCTTAGAGTTTCAGTTCATTTGTTTCGGACTTAAAACTATTTCATTTTGTCTTTTGGGGTTGTATCCCCGTATTCTAGATATTTGGTATTGATGTTTGGACAATGACTTTCAGTTCCTAGGAGGGATTTTCCGCAGGATAATGATTATGATTAGTTTTGATTATTTTGATTGCTAGATTACTTTTTGATTGTTGGTTTTAGGTTGTTAGTCTAGTCAAGGGTTGAACTCTATTGGTTCGCTCATTCGGGGGTTGGGTGGGTGCCACTCACGATGTGTTGGGTCGTGATAAAGATGGTATCAGAGCCTAGGTTCGTTGATCTTGTTGTACCAAACAAGTCTAGTAGAGTCTTGTTGAATGGTACGAAGACGTCTGTACTTTTCTTCGAGAGCCTATAGGGCTTTAGGAAAAACTATCTCTTCCTTCTTTCCTTCGTGCTATAACTCGATTCCAATTGGTATCTGGTGATATAAATTGGTATCTAACCTCGTTAACTCTTCTGTCCATAGATGGTTACTACAAGAAATAATGGAGCAAGGACAGCGGTCCCAGTAGCAGTCCCAGTAGTGGTCCCGGTAGTTCGAGGCAGAGGTAGGGGAAGGAGTAGGGGACGAGCTGGAGCCGCACCCACTAGGGGTGGAGCTCGAGCTGCTACTGCTGCACATGACATAACCCCTCCCCCCCTCAGGATCATGTGGCTGAGGATTTATAAGAAGTGGTTGTAGAGGATGGAGGGGATCAGGAGAAGGCGGCACCGATTGGGGGTGCAAGCCTTCCTACTATGACACCGAAAGCTTTTAGGCAGGCGTGGGATATTCTAAGTGGGTTGGTTGGTGCTGGAGCTATACCCGCATCTTATGCAAATCAGGCCTTGAATACTCAGCCAGCGGTTACTACTACACCAAGGATGGATGCAGCTTCGGGCACAAATGATCTCCCCAGGCCAATGTTAGGCCCAGTGATGACAGGTAATGAGCATGAGATGCTGACTAAGTTCCTTAAGATGAAACCTCCGATGTTTCAGGGTACAGACAAGGAGGATACCTATGAGTTCATCCTGGATTTCCATAAAAGGTTGCACAAGATGGGTATTGTACATTAGCATGGGGTGGAGTTTGTAACTTTTCAGCTGTAGGGTGATGCCAAGCAGTGGTGGAGGTCTCATGTTGAGTGTCGATCTTCTATTCTACCTCCACTGACTTGGGAGTAGTTCCACACGTTGTTTCTAGAAAAGTACGTTCTCCGTACTTTGAGGGACTGAAAGAAGGATGAGTTTCTAAACTTGGAGAAGGGTAGCATGTCGGTCTCATCTTATGAGGCTAAGTTCCATGTATTGTCTCATTTTACTACATAAATGTTGGGTTCCAAGGAGGAATGGGTTCGGTTGTTTGTCAAGGGTTTGAATAGTGATCTGCAGGTACTGTCAGTGCATATTACTTCTTCAGGAAAGGGTTTTAATGATATGGTGGACTATGTGAAGAAGATTGAGGGAGTTAGGCAAGCGGGGCAGGCTAAGGCTTTAGCCAAGAAGCCCCAGAATGCGTGAAATTATAGTGATTCATACTCCTACGGCCAGCATCAGCAGGTTTATCCATCCCGTCCTATTAAGTCAGCTCTGCTAGCTACCACAGGTGGTTTTCATGGAGCTCAATCTTTATCTCCTAGAGGCCAGGGAGTATCCTATACATCAGCTAGCAGACCTACTCTTGACTGTGGTTGCTTCCATTGTGGTGAGTTGGGCCATTTTAAGAGGGAGTGTACAGATAGACAGACATGTAATTAGGGTCAGCAGTAGACTAGAGCAGTGGTTTTGGCAGGCAGAGGCGCTAATGCTAGGGGTTACCCACAGGGTGGACGAGGTAATTTTCAAGGAGGCCAGGGAGACAAAGGGAACGGCGGCGTAGGCAGGGGTGCGGCGTAGCCAGCCCTGGAAGTTTCCCGGATTGATGATCGGGCACATTGCTATGCTTTTCCAGGAAGGACTGAGGCAGAAGCTTCAGATGTGGTGATTACAGGTACTATTCTTGTCTGTGATAAAATGGCTTCGATATTATTTGACCCAGGTTCTACATAGTCTTATGTGTCTATGAGTTTTGCTTTGGGGCTGGGTTTGACCTCTGATATCCTTGATTCCCCTATCTATGTTTCTACCCTAGTAGGAGAGTCGGTGGTTGTGACTCATGTATATCGTGATTGTTTTGTTGTTTTTGTGGGGTTACATACCTGGGTAGACTTGGTAATTCTAGATATGGCTGATTTTGATATTATCTTGGGTATGACTTGGCTATCTCTTTATCATGTTGTGTTGAACTGTAACACCAAGACTGTGGCTCTAGAAATTCTAAGAAAGGATAGGCTAGAGTGGGAAGGTGTGTACAGGCCTAAGACAGTTAAGATAGTATCATTTGTCTGGGCTAGGAAGCTAGTGGGGAGGGGGTGTCTATCCTTCTTGGCTCATCTACGGGATAATAGTGTGGAGTCCCCTCCTATTGAGTCAGTTCCAGTGGTTTCTAAATTTGTAGAGGTGTTTCCAGCGGACTTGCCTGGCATTCCTCCGGATAGAGACATAGATTTTTGTATTGATTTAGAGCAAGACACTCATCCCATTTCCATTCCTCCGTATCGTATGGCTTCGGAAGAGTTAAGGGAACTTAAGACTCAGCTGCAAAAAACTCCTAGATAAGAGATTTATACATCCCAGTGCTTCACCTTGGGTGCTCCAATCTTGTTTGTAAAGAAGAAGGATGGTAGTATGCGGATATGCATAGATTATAGGCAGTTGAACAAGGTGACCATCCGAAATAAGTACCCTCTACCCCGTATAGATGATTTGTTTGACCAGCTTCAAGGTGCATCAGTGTTCTCAAAAATTGACTTGAGGTCGGGGTACCATCAGCTAAAGATTAGACCTGAGGACATTCTGAAAATTGCTTTTTGGACCTAGTATGGGTATTATGAGTTTCTAGTAATGTCGTTTGGTTTGACCAATGCACCAGCAGCATTCATGAGTTTGATAAATGGGGTGTTTAAGTCATACTTAGATTCTTTCGTTATCGTGTTCATCGATGATATTTTGATCTACTCTAAGAGTAGGGAGAAGCATGCTAATCATCTTCGTATTGTGCTGGATATCTTGAGGCACCAAAAGCATTATGCAAAATTCACTAAGTGCGAGTTTTGGTTTACTTCTGTGGCATTCTTGGGGCATGTAGTGTCAGAATAAGGGGTAATGGTGGATCCCCAGAAAGTTAAGACAGTCAAGAGTTGGGTTCGGCCTAGCTCTGTGACCGAGGTGAGGAGTTTTGTTTGTATCGCGGGGTACTACTTAAGGTTTGTTAAGAATTTTGCTTCTATTGTTACTTACCTGACCAGGCTGACACAGAAAGAGGTATCGTTCGTGTGGTCCAACAAGTGTGAGGAGAGCTTCCAAAAGCTCAAGACACTTCTGACCACATCCCCTATTTTGTCCTTGTCGGTTGAAGGTAAAGACTTCGTTATTTACTGTGATGATTCACATTTTGGTTTGGGTGTTGTGTTGATGCAGGATAGGAATGATAGCCTATGCATCCAGGCAGTTGAAGGTGCATGAGAGGAATTATTCGACTCACGATTTAGAGTTGGAAGCGGTGGTTTTTGCATTGAAAATCTGGAGACACTATCTTTATGATGTCAGGTGTGAGGTATTCACAGATCATCACAGTCTGCAACTCATTTTCACTCAGAAGGATTTGAAGCTGAGGCATAGGAGATGGATGGAGTTATTGAAGGATTATGATGTGACAATTCAGTACCATCCGGGTAAGGCTAATGTGGTGGCAGATGCATTAAGCCAGAAAACTGTTAGCATGGGTAGCTTGACTTGTTTGGGGGTGTCCAAAATGACCACTATTTAAGGAAATTTGGGAT
Organism: Jaltomata sinuosa; assembly: GCA_003996215.1. Lineage (NCBI taxonomy): Eukaryota > Viridiplantae > Streptophyta > Magnoliopsida > Solanales > Solanaceae > Jaltomata > Jaltomata sinuosa. Next base: position 93,033 of record QJPP01000655.1, read on the forward strand.
TTGGAGGCCAAGTTCATGCACTTGGGTGTTTCAGATCAAGGTGGGTTATTGGTCAGCATTGAGGTCAAGGCCACCTTCATAGAGAAAATAAAGGCAAAATAGTTTCAGGATCCGAAGTTGGGTAAGTTGCGAGGCAAGGTAATATCTGGGGAGTCCAGAGATGTCATGTTAGACTCTGGTGGAGTGTTGCATTTCAGGGAGAGGATTTATGTTCCTCGGGTTGATGATATGATTCAAAAAATCCTGGCAGAAGCTCATGGTTCGTGGCACTCAATTTATCCGGGTGTGACCAAAATGTACAAGAACTTGAGGCAGTGTTACTGGTGGCCCGGGGTGAAAAGGGACATAGTAGATTTTGTGTCCAAATGTCAGAACTTCCAGCAGGTAAAGTATGAGCATCAAAGACCTGCAGGACTACTTCAAAGAATGCCAATTCCAGAGTGGAAATGGGAAAGGATAGCCATGGATTTTGTGGTAGGTCTTCCCAAGACATTGGGGAAATATGACTCAATTTGGGTCATTGTTGACAGGCTGACCAAGTCCGCTCATTTCATTCCGGTCAGGGTAGATTATAATTCACAGCAATTGCCTAAGATCTACGTGAAAAAGATTGTGAGACTGCATGGGGTACCACTGTCCATCATTTCAGACAGGGGTATGCAGTTTACTTCTAAGTTCTGGGGCAAGTTACATGAAGAGTTGTGTACACAAGTCACTTTTAGCACAGCCTTCCATCCTCAGACTGATGGTCAGTCGGAGAGAACGATTCAAGTACTAGAGGACATGCTGAGAGCATGTGTAATGAACTTCAGTGGTCATTGGGACCAGTTTCTACCATTGTATGAATTCTCGTACAATAATAGCTACCACTATAGTATAGATATGGCACCGTTCGAGGCCTTGTATGGGAGGAACTACAGATCACCGATTGGGTGGTTTGAGGAAGGTGATGTGAAGCCTCTAGGCATAGATTTAGTGAAGGAAGCACAAGAAAAGGTAAGGGGCATACATACCAAGTTACTGGCTGCTCAAAGCAGGCAGAAGGAGTATGCAGATCGCATGGTCCGGGACATGGAATTTAAGGTTGGTGAACAAGTATTGCTAAAGGTATTACCCATGAAAGGGGTTATGCAGTTTGGTAAGAACGACAAGCTTAGCCCTCGGTTCATCGATACATTTGAAGTGCTTGAAATTGTGGGGCCAGTGGCTTATAAGTTAGCACTGCCACCTAGTTTGTCGGGCGTCCATCCGGTATTCCATGTATCCATGCTCAAGCGATACCATGGGGATGGGTACTACATCATCAAGTGGGATGAGGTACTGTTTGATAAGGATCTTCGTTATGAGGAGGAACCAGTTTTGGTTCTTGCTCGAGATATCTGGAGGTTGAGGACAAAGGTTATTGATATGATGGAGGTTCAGTGGAAGCATCGTCCAGTCAAGGAAGCCACTTGGGAAACCGTGAAGGACATGCAGGGCAAGTACCCTCTATTGTTTGAGGATTCAGTTACTACACTTCCTTTCTTTTATTTCCATAATTTTGGGATTGATCATTCGCGGACGAATGATGGGTAAATTGGTATCTGTTGTAACGATTGGGTCCGTCGTTACGGGTAGTCCAATCGTGCCAAGTTTTAGAGTTAGAAAACTCCGAGTTTAGGAGTTTGACATTCTGGGCTAAGCTAGCCTTGGCTGGTTTTGGAGTGAGGTAGAGTCTAGGGAAATCTGGGTAAAGATGGGTTTAGGTGTCTTGGATTGAGCTAGTTTTCCATGTAGCCAAGACATAAAGGAGTGCAGGGGACTTTTCAGAATCACATTTGGGTAAGTAGAACTCTCGGAATTGCGTTTGACGTGAAGGGGTTATTTCAGGACGTCGGGGGAAATAAGTGTGTTGTGAAATGGCCAAAACTGGCAGCTTTCTGGACTTTCTTTCCGTGATGAGTGCGGTCACGCGCGATAGCGGCCACCGCTATAGCGGTATAAATTACCATTATAGCGGCGGTCAAAGGGCGGTCAACCCACTTAAGACCGCTATAGCGATGGGTTACCGCTATAGCGGGACTACTATAGCGGAGCGAGGACCGCTATAGCAGGCCAACGGGATTTTAATGCAAAAACAGCTCCCAAAATATTCAATTTTTTACAAGTTCATTTTGGGAGAAGGGCTAGGGGATTCCAGGCAATTTTCTTCCTTTTTCCGTCAAAATTCTTCCCTAAGGTAAGGTTTATGTTCCCCAATCTTTGTATTACATTTCCTATGTGGTAGAATTTCTAAGAGGGAATTTAGGGATGGTGGAATTTGCGGGAGGAAAGGGATTCCAAGCATGTGAGTTCTTTGGTATGGATTAAAGTACATTATTATGATCATAGGTTGTTTAATTCCCTGTTTTATCCGTAAAAGATGATAGAACTAGGGTGGCCTAGGGTTTGGGGATTTGGTATAATCCAGGTAATGTACCAGGCCTTGTGTGTTAATTATATGTACTGTATGTTGTTTTTAGACCAAGAACAAAAGAGGAATCCGGAACACGGGAAAGCTCGGGTCGAATAGAGCTTGGAACATCTCGAGGTAGGTGATGGCTTATGATTTTCTGTGAATGTGTATATTCATGTACTTATGTCTAAGTGATTGTATGCATTACATTGCTTAGGAAAGTTGTGTGGAATGTCTAGGTTCCTATTTACAGTCTGTGATTGAACGGTGTTTACTTGTTGGTTTTACAAGTTGTGTGTGTTCATATATTGACTATGGTTTGTTGACATTCGGTTAGCTCGGGTACCACACCTGGTACGGGTATAACACATGGTTGGCATGGGTACCACGCCTAGTACAGGTATAACATTCAGTTGGCATGGGTACCACGCTTGGTACGGGTTTACATTATTGCATCTTGCTTTGTTTCATTGACTATTGTATTTCGTTGGTTGATATTGGTTTCGTGAGTGGACCGGGTTGTTTTACTGAATGTGGTACTTGATATTGGTTCTGTGAGTGGACCAGGTTGTTTTACTGAATGTGATACTTGGAATAGGTTCCGTGAGTGGACCGGGTTGTCTAGTTACAGGTGCTATTGTTGTTGGTCCTTGAGGGTCGGGAACTTGTTTAACTGCTGTGTTGGTCTTGGTTTAGACCGGGTGGAATCATTACTTTTGGTATATGTCTAGAGGGGATTCTAGGGTGGGTCCGGGCTAGACGGAAAGGTATGGTTATTGGTACATGTTTGTGGTATAGAACGGTAACAGATAGAATTCATGCGGGAACAAGGTAGGTAGAGACTGTAGTCTAGGGCCTGTATACTTGTTGCATGTTTTCCATATATTTACTTGTATATGTTGTACTATTTTATATACTGTTTACTCGGAAAACTGGCTGATTATCCTACCAGTACACAGCGGTGGTCAACTGATACTGCACTTCTCTTTCTTTTGGTGAGTACAGGAAATCTACCAGCGACTGAGACGCGACCTCGAATCTAGCACTGGCAATTTCTGACTTTCAAAGATGAGCTGCTTGTTTCGAGCTACCTTGGGTTATCTTAGAGTTTCAGTCCATTTGTTTCGGACTTAAAACTATTTCATTTTGTCTTTTGGGGTTGCATTCCCGTATTCTAGATATTTGGTATTGATGTTTGGTACAAAGACTTTCAGTTCCTAGGAGGGATTTTCCGCAGGATAATGATTATGATTAGTTTTGATTGTTTTGATTGCTAGTTTACTTTTCGCTTGCTGGTTTTAGGTTGTTAGTCTAGGTAAGGGTTGAACTCTATTGGTTCGCTTATCCGGGGGTTGGGTGGGTGCCACTCACGATGGGTTAGGTCGTGACATCCATTAGCCAATCATTCAACTCTATTCAAATTATATTCTAGTTGAAGTCATACGCCTTTATACCTTTTTACTTTGTAACCCTTAGACTAACTTGACCTTAGGAAATTATGTGACCGCCTCCTCATACCATAATCAGTTCTCATTACTAACCTTAGCAAGATTATCCTGTATTACAAACACACATAATGCCAAGTTCACTTTTTTTATGGTAATTAGGCTGAATCACTAGATTATAAGCTCACATAATCTCCTTATCATCTATAATCAGATAATTTGCATTACAATCCACAATAGAGTCATACAAACAGAAAACACCCATCAAGGATTCATATATTAACATATTAAAAAATAAATAGGTCCTTATTATATTAATCACATATTTTATCCATCCAAACTCTGTGCCCGTAGGTAGGGATGGGCGTGGTATGGTATATACCGAATTATCATACCGTACTGAAATTTTTGATACCGTAGTTTTTGTATTATGGTATTTGGTATGGTATATGGTATACACTTTAAATTTGTTTGGTATTCGGTATTTAGAAATAATATACCTAAAATCTCGAATACCATACCGAAGTATATAGTTACATATATTACATATATATATTATTAAAATACTAACAAATATACAACCTAGTATTAGTATAAATTATATGTTTAGAAGTTGGAACTTTGCCTACCCTATTTTGATTGATGTATCTTTTAAATGTTATTGATTAACAAAGGAGTTGTTTGTACTTTCTTTAGAATATATATTTCTACATGTGTAATGTGTTAGTATGATATAATTGATATATTTTTTTTGAAAAGTCAAAGTCATAATACTTTATTATAAGATTATATATTAGTTGAAGTTGAACAAACTATGGTTAACTATTTATCATACCGCAAAATATCGAAATCGAACTTCAAAATACCGAACCATACCGAATTAATTTGGTATGGTAATGGTATAATATTTTTAAAAACCGAATACCAAAGTTACCATACCAAATTTCAAATACCATACCATACCACACTATGGTCACCCCTACCCGAAGGCTTAAGCATAATTTATCCCATCAAATCTATATTATGAGTACGATTTCTAACCACAGTCTACTACTCATAAACCATAACTGTCATGACTCGAAATCGGGACATGATGGCGCCTACATAATCCCTCGGTAGGCAAGCCAAACCCAACGACGTGGAAGACAATAATCAGTTAAAGTAAGGAAAAGCAGAAGACATAAATGAAAAGACAGGGCCAATAGCATATATACATACCATCGTATAAAATATACATAAGAAGGCTCTAAAGTGACCCACGAGACAAAACAGACTCGAGAACTAACCCAGATTTGGTGTCACTAGTACAAGAGCAACTAAAGTAAGAAGTAGTTATACAACAGACTCTGTCTATCCAAAATACAAAATATAGAAAGAATACAAAAGATGGAAAGCATGTAAAGTCTCCAAGAGTGCCGGGAGCTCACTGTGATCCAAACTGCAACAGGCCTCGAACGACTGGAAAGGTCTGTGAGGATGGCTCGTACTAGGTGCTGCATCAGAAAAAAATGCGGAGTGTAGTATGAGTACCAAGACAACGGGTACTCAGTAGGCATCATAGGCCGACCGAGCACAGAAAGATAATATATAAAATAAATTACAAAAAAGTACACCAAATACAGGGATCCGCCTAAATCTAGTTATAAAACCAAAAACAGAAATATCCTAACCAACAAGATGGAAATAATAATAACATCAATACAAGCAACTGACAATCCAAGTATACTCAAGTCCATGCAATGCTATGAGATATGATGTGATGTATGAACGCATAATAGTATAAACCCGGAATACCGCATCGGGCTCCCGGAATACCGTATCGGACTATACATATATATGTATGTGTGCATATAGGAAGTAAAATCCTAGAATAATGCATCGGGGGTCCAGAATACCGCATCGGACAATAGGTGTATATATGTATGAAAATAAGACCCAGAATAACGCATCGGGTGTCCGGAATACCGCATCGGACTATGAGTGTATATATTTGAAAATAGCGGAGAAAAGGGTCTGGGTATATCCCTTGGACCGACATAAAAGTAGAAATTATCCTTTCCTTTCCAAAATCAGTAGTAAACCCAGTATAACTCTTCAAACATCCAAAAACCTAGTAACCATAATAAATCCCCCGTGTTTAAACCGAAAGCCTTGAAAACCTTTCTTTTCCATATCAATAGTATGCAATGCACTATGAGCATGAAATATACAAAATCAGAGAAAGTAGCACACCATAAGGCACAACAGGGCAAACTACCCTCCAAACCAAGAGAACTGGCCTGGAAACGTCATCCAAATCCAAGTTATGGCCTCGGGCCCACAGTTACAAGCAACCAACAATTAAAGCAAAAATAGCAAAAAATAATAACGTAGACCACTACAAGAATCTACTCTACCTCCAAAATATCCTAAAAGCATACTAAGGATTTTATGCTAGGCATAACCATACTATGGTCTCCTAGACTAAGGATAGTATGAATAGTTCTAATCTATGATCTGAAATGGCCAAAATAAAATAAGTCACAAGATTTAAGCGTAATATTACCTATAGTCCAACCTAACGTTTCAGTAACATATAATATATAAAACCTAAATAAACTCAGTCTAGAAAGTAAATCATAACCTACCTGTCGTTCAACGACTAGCTGCGGGAACGACATTGTTCAAGCTCGAACAGCTCCGAGAAGCTCCAATTTGAAAAAACACTATCAAAATAATAATCTACAAGTCAAAAGAAGGCCAACGATACCCATATTGCTATGATAATAGCCGGGTCGAAATCTGGGCCACCGACGGGCCCGTGGGCCTCGCAACCCAAGGTCAGAGATGGAAGAGTATAAAATGATCATGACGATCAAATGAGAACATGCCCAGAAAATTGGAGGATTTGGGCATTAAAATCAGGCTTAAAACAGCCCACCCACTTCAAGAAATCGAAGAGGGAATTAAGAGAATGAAAGGTTTGGAATTTAACAAAAGCTTACTGGATTAATAATGGAAAAGTGCTCACGAAGCTATGGTGAGTTTGCCCTAAGAAATTGATGGTCAAAAGTGAAGAAATTAGTGTTTGGGAGCTTTTGACAATGGTGGAACAAAGTTGGAAATGAGGAAATGAAGGAGAAAGTTTACTTTTATACACTGCCAGCAGATACCGCAATTGCGGTACTTTTATCACAATTGTGGACTCCACAAATGCGGCCAAAGCACCACAAATGCAGCATTTCACTGCAATTGTGGTGGACACAAATGCGTTCAAATGTCTGCAAATGCGGACCAAACAGGTACAGCAAAACTCAACCAAGCTAAAAACATCAAATGGACCCTCGGGATTCATCTGAGGTCCCACTGACACAAAAAAATAGATCTATTTGACTAGAAACAGCATTCTCGATCCAATGGAATTGATGAAAATTCCATCAAAGGTCGATTTAATAAAAAGTGGGCTTTATGCCCAAAATCAGTCTTAGGCCAATTATTTCTAAGACGGAACCCAATGGCCGAAAACAAGTCCAGAAGCCTTGGGACCTAAGCAAATGGTCCCTCTAGCCTAAAATCGATGTTTTGGAGCTAACCACGCTGATAGAATTTTCATCCAAACTCGTCTTCTCCGAATGTTAACAAAAGTCAACCCTACCAGCCAAACTGACTTAAAAACCCACAAGGCAACACAAAACCAAACCGAAAACACTCAGACCCAGACCAATGGTCCCACTAGACCAGAATCCCTGTTCCAGATCCAACGAAATTGTCGAAATTTGATTTTGAGTATGTTTACCAAGAAAGTTGACCGAAATCAATGATTTTCTAAGTTCAAGTTCTAAAATAGGGAAGTGGTCACAATGACCTAACGAACGGCCCAGGCACCGAACTGTCAATCCCGATAAGTCATAAATGACCTGTAGCCACTAAAGGAAAGCTTGAAATGCAGAAAAAGCACAGAATATGGAAAATGACCAGGAGGGTCATTACAATAACCTACCTGGGCACCAAGCTGCTGCAACAAGAAGCTATGCCACTAATGATCTTCCTTATTCTTCAAATTTTCGAAGGCTAAATCATCTAATGACAACAATCATAAGAGTGATTAATAAACTACTCTTCAAATAATTACTTTAGGTATTCAAACCCACTAGTTCTACCCTTATTTATAATCTATAAAATTACCTAAGGGTCAATTAATCATCAAATTAGTTCTATCAAACTCAACCCAACTCCATTAATGGTGTTTTGAAGCTAAAGGTCCCACCTTTATTGAACTCAAGATCCCCAACTATCAAAGTTTTTTTGAACCACGATTTTATACTAGGAAGAGTTAATTTACGATCTAAAATCAGTTCTAGGTTAAAATACTCATAACCATAGATTTTCCCATAATTTAATGAATCTAGGGTTCTAAACCACAAGAATTTCACCATAATTCCCCATTCTAATGATCCTAGAAAAAGAATAGATTAATCAATGTTAAAAGGAAGTAAGAATTTTACCTCAACAAAGGATTTCCACCTCAACCATGAGCAAATCGCCTCTCTAAGGCTTAGGAATGAAATTTTGGAGTTTATGAACTGAAACCCATCAAAATAAACTTATAAACTACTATTGCCCTATTATAGAGGGAAACTTTCTGCTATAGCGACCCTGTTATAGCAACCTAAACCTGCTGCAATGGCCTCAGTTTTTTTAAAACAGACAGTCTTTAGTAAAATAGTCATAGCTTTTTACTCGGGAAGCGGACTAACAAACGGTTGGTTGCATTGAAAAGAAGACTCAGAGATCTTTAATTTGATGGGTGTTGGGACTCATAAATCCTTATATTCTAGAAAGAGTACTCATTTTCAGTTGACCTTAGTTTAAACTTAGGCTGAAACTAAATCGGTAAGGACACTTTTAACTTAACTTTGTGTTAGGGTGTTGTATGACCTTAATTCATAACTAATGCACTCACATATCAAGGAATTTATCCTAACCCTATGACAAATGAGATTCGTATATCTTTACTATAGATATATTCAATAACGATGAAACAAGTCATTACAATTACGTAGAGTATTTGTATAGAAATAAGTAGGATTTGTAAGTGGAGAAATAAGGGAGGAAACCAAATACTTCATGTCCTAGGAGAAGGAATTTACCTAGCAGATTTTTTTACTAACATGGCTTTTAGTTTTCCAAGTAGAATTTGGTTTAATAACTATCATGAAGTACCAATCAAAGCAAGAAGAATAATTAATGCAGAAAAATCATAGACGCCTAACATGAGTTACAGAACTATTAGAGAATTAAAACCATACTAAAGATGCACATCACAAGAGAACCAGCAAAGAATAAAGCATTTATAGTCCATTTAATACAGAAGCTACAGACAATTGAGTCTCAAATCAGTACATTTGTTCACATGCAAATATGAATTATTGGCATTCCACCTATCTATCCCCTTTTAGATAGTGGTATCAAGTTCCTCCAAATTTCAATCTGTCAAAAAGGATCTATAGATGGTTTAATCAATAATCATAAGGAGAGACTACACTACTGAGTTTAAAGTTTGACCTAAACTTCACTATCACATACAAGAAACTAAAGAGACCAGGGAACATATGAATATTTATTGTTAGATATGATTACCATTGCACTTGGTGATAGCTTGAGGTGCCTAGATAGAATCAACCAAGACCCAAAAATTTAAAAGTTCCTTGTTGATCAGTTGAAGAGGATATATAAACTCTTGAAATTATTAGTTAAAAGGATCACAAACATTGGAGATACCTGATGCTCAACATTTTTCCCTAAGTGAAGCATTTAGATGGTCGCTGGTTGGAGAAGATAAACAGATCAAGTTAAGAATGATATTGTAATGACCTTCTAGGTCATTTTCTTGATTTTTGTGTTTTTTTCTACATTTTGAGCTTTCCCACAGTGGATATAGGTCTTTTATGACTTACTGGAACTGACGGTCCAATTCTTGAGTCGTTCATTTGTGTTTTAAGCTCATTTCCCTGTTTTCCAACTCTTAAGCCTGATAGAGTTGAGTTTAATCAACATTCAAAGAAAAAGGCCTCGAATGGGAATTATGTTAGCACTGTTATCTTTGAATTGTCAACTTTAGGCTAAAGGGACCTTTGGTTCAGGTCTTGAGGCTTCTAGACTCGTTTTGGTCTATTAGGTTCTATTTTGGTAAAAGTTGGTTTTTAGGTGTAGGGTCCACTTTTTGTTAAGACGATCTCTGTTGAGAATTTTATCCATTCCATTAAGTCTAGAACACCATTTTTGGTAGGGTAGCATATTTGGTTTGTTCTCACAAGATTTTGAATGAATCCCGAGGGTGCGGTCAAAGTTTTTAGTTATTTGTTATTGCAGTTAGTGCTGCTGATATCTGGTATGGTGCGCCTAGGGGAACACCTGCATAGCCACCTTTGTGGTCACCAGATGCACCAGTGGCCATAGCTGATATCAGCAGGGGGCTTCCCTACGCTCCTTTGATCGCGTCTGCGGTGCTGCCCCTAAGGCGTGTTCATCGCACCTGTGGGGGTTGGGGGTTTGGGTGACCACTTCCCCTGTAGTGGTTTAGGTGCCATGGTGATTCCAGACTTGTGCCATTATGATCGTAGGTGTGCTTATCGCTAGTATTTTAAAATCAGTTTGCCTTCCTCATTTCATTTCATTCCAACACTTTCCTCCATTATTGAAGCTCGGTTAGTAGAAGAAATCATCCATTCTTATCATTTCCATGTCCAATTGAGGTAATTCTAGATCCCTCGTTGTTCTAGTGTTGATTCTACCTTATTTTACACTTTTCCTTTCCGTTGAATTCTCCAATTGCATGGTGATCCTCCAAAATTAAAGTGGACTTCAGGGTTGTTTTGGTCCCCGAAACGAGTCTCATTTGCGCTCAAATTTTGGGCATGGGTTTATAAACCCATTGCAAACATAATTGTCAATTTTGTTTTCCATTTCATTTTGCGAGCCCCGAGGTTCATTTTTCTGCTCAAATTTCCATTTAGTAATATGGGTATCATTCTTCTCGTCTTGACACCTGGATTATGTTCTTGATAGTATGGCAATATTCTGAGGTTGTTCAGAATGGGAAGGCACACAAGTGACGATTTGTATTTGTAGTTCTGTCATATCTCAGGGCTAGCCCCTAGACGTAACACAGGACCTAGGGTCATAAGTGACCCCAAGCTAACCTTGAATCTGGCATATCACAAGCATACTGAAATAACTCTAAACAAATGATAGCATAACTGAATAAAGCGTATAATCAAAAAAGGAAATCAACTGGAAATATCTGAAGAAATAACTGTTTAAAAAGAAGAAGAACCCAAATTAATTGAGTCTGACTCTATGTCTGAAAGCCTCTAATACTGATGAGCTGCTAGGACAAGCCCCCAGCTAACTCTAAATACTGAAAGTAAGGACAAATTAACTAACTCAAAAAGCATGTAAAAGATATGTCCTCGGATGATAAGGACTCACCACTGACTGTCGCTGATATGGCACCGAGTGAGCTAATCACGAGGCTGAAGCTGAGAACCTGAACCTGCATCATGATAGGATGCAGCACATAGAGTATGCATCAGTACTTTGAATGTACTGAGCATGAGGGATATGCAAGCTGACTTAATATGTAAACATTCTACAATAGTGGTAAGCTGTAAAACTAAACTATAATGTACTACATAGGCCCAAAACTAAGTCATGCATAAAAGAGCTGAAATGCAAGAGTAATCTGAAAGCATACTAAAATCTGATAACAAGTATAAACTAAGGGCCTGAGGTACTTTACTAAACTAACATTGTGGGAGAGTCTATTAAATGACATAAACCACGTGATCTAAACATGGAGTCCGATGTATACGCCCCATCAAAAGGACCCAATATACCTCTCCAGGGTATAAAGTCATGGCTGATGTGATCACTATCTTTTAGGCCCAACTGAGGGGCTAAATAACCTACGGTGGCACGTAGTTCTGGGACTTTAAGGGTACGCTGAATCCTAGTCCAACTCGGTGCTAAACACTACTCCTAAACTGAAGACTAATAGCTCATTAAAATTGAAGTCCTGAATTATCTGAGATAGAACTGAAATGGTCTGAAATCCCTAATTTCTGAAATACTGTGGTAGACTGAAATCTAGATAAATTCTGATTTCTTTTAAAACTCATACTGATAATCTAGGTTGGATTTTGAAGGAGCTAACACTTTAGCAATCCTACAGTGTAGGGAAAAATTCATGATTTCCTCAAAACCTTGTAAAAATCCATGCAGTTCAATATAGGCAATATACATATCATTAAAACAGGATGAAAATCACGTACAAGTCAAGAAGATGGATTTCTGTAGTAATCTACTAAAATGGATAAGAACCCTAGTTTCAAAACCATAAAAATTATTGTAAGAGTCTGATTTTTTTGGGCATAAGGGCGGACTAAACCCTTACTGAATACCCACATATCTGAGAGAAGATTCTATGGATGAACCTTTGGATTTAGGGCTGAACTTGAAGAAAAACCCCTTGCTTGTTCATGAGAGGAAACGCTTCCTTTCTTTTAGAATTTGCTAAGTGTCGATTTTTTAGGAGTAATGAGGGAAAAAAGTGTAAACCCCCCTTTAATTACCCCTAAAATGACTTAGGATCGGAGTTAAAAGAATTGGGAAAAGACCCGAATGCCCCCAACTTAAAATGAAATTTCAGAAAATCCTCCACCGGATGGGCTACCCGATGGGCGTCGGACCTGTGATGGCTCGTCGACCTGGGCGTTGGAATGGACCAGGCTGGTTTGGCCTTCTAGTAATTCCCCACGATGGACTTCATGGCCTGTCACATCCACAACGACCGTGGTGATAGCCCGTCATGATAGAGGAGGTCTGGGAAGAGGGTCATTGGTGGTTTCCCATGGCCTTCCCCATGGTCCGTTGGACATCCAACTCCCGTGGGGGACCCTTGTCAGGCTGAGGTTGGATGATGAAGCCTCTAGGGTCTTTTCATGGGGGGGCCAATGAGCCATCGTGTCCATGACGCTCGTGGGTTAGCATGTGGGGCTTGCCTGGAGATGAATTTTGGTTGAGTTTTCTGAGTTTTGGGTTTTAAATGCTGGTCTGAATTCTACGATGTTACAATATCCCCCCCTTGGGATCATTCATCCTCTAATGAAGACTAACTAGGCTGAGTATGGGAGGAAAGAGTTGCAATCCTTACCAACTGAATACTGGAAGCTGATATTTGGCTGAGTCTAGTTCTAAAGGTATGAAAACATGCTGAAAATATTGGAAAAGCTAGGAAAACATGATGCTGAGACTGACATGTACATGAGGAAACTGAGGGAGTGGAGAGGAACTATTACCTCAAGCTAAAACTGGATCGGATGGGAAAAAGTAGGGGTACTTGGTCATCATGGCTGCCTCTGCTTCCCAAGTATCTCCCTCAACTGACTGGTTCCTCCACATAACTTTTACTGAAGTGACTTCCTTGTTTCTCAGCCTCCGAATCTGATGATCAAGGATCTGAACTGGGAAATCTTCGTAAGAGAGATTGTCCTTCATACCCACGCGCTCTAAGGACAGAACTAAAGTTGTATCACCAATGTATTTCTTCAATAAGGATACATGGAAGACTGGGTGCACTGATGCTAAGTCTACGGGAAACTCTAACTCATAAGCCACTTTGACAACTCTCCTCAGAACCCTGTAAGGGCCTACATATCAAGGACTAAGCTTCCCTTTTTTACCAAATCTCATCACACTCTTCATGGGTGACACTTTCAGGAAAACCAAGTCATCAACCTCAACCTTTAACTCCCTTCTTCTCATATTTGTAAAAGATTTTGATGACTTTGAGCCGTTTTCAACCTTTCTCTAATAAGATGAATCTTCTCCATAGTCTCATGGACTAAATCTAGCCCTATCAAAGCTGCTTCACCTACCTCAAACTAGCCTATAGGTGACCTATACCTCCACCCATAGAGAGCCTTATACGAGGCCATATGAATGCTAGAGTGAAAACTGTTATTATAGGCAAACTCTATAAGAAGTAAGTGATCATCCCAATTACCCTTAAAGTCAATTATGCAAGCTCTCAACATGTCCTCTAAGGTTTGAATAGTATGCTCTACCTGACCATATGTGTGCGGGTGAAAAGTTATACTAAGATTAACCTGAGTACCAAGACCCTTCTAGAACGATCTCCAAAACTGAGGTGTGAACTGAGTACCCCTATCTGAGATGATGTGTTACACCCCAAGCCTACCCCCTGGACATAACACGGGACCCTAGATCACAAGTGATCTCAAGATAACCTTCTGGCATTAGCATAACTTAAAAACTGAACAAAACATAATAACGAAAGCGTAACTGAAGTAATGAGCAACTCAACCTGTTTATATAAGTAAAAGTCTAAGCATGAAAATCTGAATACAACTGAATGTCTGACCCTATGTTTGAAAGCCTCTACTACTGGCGAGTTGCTGGGACAAGCTCCCAACTAACTCTAAATACTGAAATATTGAATACACAATCTAAATACTGAAATACTGAAACTAAACTCCAAGTCCTCGAAGGAGGAAGACTCACCAAGCTGACTGGATGTGCTACTGATCTACTAGCCATGGACTGGGGGTGGGCTAGAGAATCTACATCATAATAGGATAAAGCACAAATAAGTATGTGGTCAGTACTATGGAATGTACTGAGTATGTGAGATATGCGTAATCATGATAAAAATATACTTAAAGCATGCTTGAAATGAGTTCGTGTATGTAGAGAGATAGCATAAGGAAATATCAAGATATAAGGCATAAAACGTGAAATAATTTTAGAATTCAAAGTAGAGTATCATATAACTTATTAGCTTGAAAATAAACATGCGGGAGTTTCTCTTAATCGACATAAACTATGCTGAGCTACATGGAGTCCAGTGTGATGCACCCACACTGAAAAGGGCTATCCTAACCGGCCTAAGTTAGAACCATGTCATACCAAGGTCCTGTCATAAGCCATGTTCTGGGACTAAGGGTACTCTCACCCAGTCCAACTCGATGCTAAATACTACTCCCAAAACATATATATATATATATAACATGAGTCTCACATACATGTGACATATCTAGATGTCGAAACTTGTTCATGACTTGTTCATACCCCGGATCTTCATACTACTCACGAACCTTGGTTTTGGAAAATAGTTCATGAGCATTGATGGTACATCGGGTGTCTTGTCTTGCATATTAGTTCATAACTTATAAATTTGCGTGACACTAGTTCAATTTCATAATAACATAGATTTTCATAGAACATAGGAACTAGGCATGCACTTGCTTGAAATATTCATGAGAATGCATGTTATCAATTTCCAATTTTCCTCTTAAATCAAACCATGCATATAGGATTTACCTTAATTAACCTTCAAATCAAAATAGGAGTTCATATGTAAAAACCCATGCAAAATCATGAAATTTAGTAATTTCATAATAAAATCATGAGAAGGTAATTTATAGCACAACCCATAAGAATTGGGTAAGAACCCTAATTTGAAAGTTCATGATATCACAATTTGAAATTTGGGGTTTTGGGCACAAGGGTGAAAGGAACCCATTGTTGAATACCCACATACCTTGATTGAATCTAACCCACTTGAAATTGAAAAGAAGAGGATGCTTGAACTTGGAGCTTGAGACTTGGAGCTTGAAACCCTAACTTGAAGCTTAAGAAGATGGAACTCTTTTTCTTCTTTTGGAAGTTGATTGAAAGAATGGGAGAGAACTTAGGCCAAGTGAGAATAAAAACACTCATAAATGGGCATAAAACGACTTAGTATAGGAGTTAAAAGAGTGAGAAACTACAAAAATACCCTTGAACTTAAACTTGGAAAAAGTTGGAAAAAGACTGACTTTCAGGGACCACGGATGGGTTCCACGGGTCGTAGACAAAACTACAGCTCATGGTTTCCATCCGTCGTTCTTTGCCAAAAGAACAAGCTACAGAAGGCAGTCTATGGGTCAACATGATGGACCCGTAGAAAGAATCACGGGTCGTAGACCCAAGTCGTAGTTCCTGGGGAACGTAGCTAGTCTCTGCTTCAATACCACGAGTGGACTTTACGGTCCATGGTTCAGACCATGGTCCATAGAAATCACTTGTGGTTCCTGGGAAAATAATTAGCCCTTAGGTCAAGTTCCACGAGTGGTTTAAATGGCACGTAGAATGAACTATGGTCCATAGAACCAACTCGTGGTTCTCAGACCAAAGGCCAACCTATAGAATGCAAACCATAGTTCTATTCCACAACCCGTGGTTGAAACCATGGCCTGTGGTTTGGACCTGTAATTCCTGGGAACATGGAATTTTTCAGAGTTTCAAACTTAGAAAACTGGTTCAGTTTTCGGGGTGTTACATGATGTATAAGGGAATTCCATGCAATCTGACTATCTCCTAGATATAGAGTTTGGCATAGTCCTCTGCTGAATCGGTGGTCTTGACAGCTAAGAAGTAGGCTGACTTAGTTACCCTGTCTACAATCACCCAGATAGAATCATGATGTCTGCGAGTATGAGGTAAGCCTATAATAAAGTCCATATTGATCACCTCCCACTTCAGTGGGAATATCCATCTATTGAGTCATACCACCTGGTCGTTGATGTTCTACCTTCACTTGCTGATAGTTGGGACACTTAGCAACAAAATTAGCAATGTCCCTCTTCATACTATTCTACCAGTAGACTTCCCGTAGGTCATGGTACATCTTGGTGGCACCAGGATGGATGGAATACCTGGAGCTATGTGCCTCTATCAAAATATGCTGCCTCAAATCACCTACATTATGAACACATAATCGACCCTGATAACGAAGTACACCATCTCCCCCTAGGGAGAAGACCTCTATTCTCTAATGTTGGACAGCACCCTTTAGCTGATGTAAGATGGGATCAATGTCTTGCTTTTCCTTCACCTCAGCTACTAATGAAGGCTCTGACCCATTCTAAACAATGACACCACCTTCTGATGAATCTGTGAGGCAAACCCCTAACCGAGAAAGCCTGTGAACATCCTTGTATAATTCTTTCTTCCCTTCCTCAACCTGTGACACACTACCCATGGACAACCTGCTAAGTGCATCTGCTACTATGTTGGCCTTACCCGAATGGTAAAGCACGCTCATGTCATAGTATTTGAGAAGCTCTAGCCACCTTCTCTGATGAAGATTCAGTTTTTTCTTAGTGAACACATACTGAAGGCTCTTGTGGTAAGTAATAACATCTACATGGACACCATACAAGTAGTGTCTCCAAATTTTCAAGGCAAAGACCACTGCTGCTAACTCAAGATCATGAGTCAAGTAGTTCTTCTCATGAATCTTAAGCTGTCTGGAGGCATATGCAATGAATTTACCATGCTGCATCAAAACACAACAAAGGCCAACTCTGGATGCATCACAGTATAATACGAAACCATCTAAACCCTCTGGTAGAGCCAAAAGTGGGGCTGTGGTCAACCTAGTTTTCAACTTTTGGAAGTTTTTCTCACACTCGTCTTACCACTAGAACTTAACCTTCTTCTGAGTTAACCTGGTCAATGGAGAAGCGATGGATGAAAACCCCTCGACAAATCTCCTGTAGTAACCAGCCAAACCCAAAAAGCTTCTATTGTCTATTGGAGAAGTGGGTCTAGGACAATTCTTTATAGTCTCTATCTTCTGAGAATCCACTCGAATACCCTCCTTAGACACTACATGACCCAAAGAGGTGACTGACTATAACCAAAACTCACACTTACTGAATTTGGAAAATAACTGGTGATCCTTGAGAATTTGCAACACCACTCTCAAATGATTAGCATGCTCCTTCTCACTCCATGAGTAGACTAGAATATCATCTATAAAGACAATAACGAACATGTCCATACCGAGTTCTGAAGGCTTTCTTCACAATGTCACACTCTCTAACTCTGAGCTGACGATAACCGCATCTGAGGTCAATCTTGGAGAAGTAGATGGCACCCTGAAGCTGGTCGAATAAGTCATCAATCCTGGGGATGGGATACTTAGTCTTGATTGTGACTTTGTTCAACTGACGGTAGTCTATGCACATCCTGAGGAAACTATCTTTCTTGCGCACGAAGAGGACTGGAGCACCCCATGGAGAGATGCTGGGTCTTATGAAGCCTTTATCTAGGAGGCCCTTAAGCTGTTCTTTCAACTCTTTAAGCTCATATAGGGCCATTCCGTAAGGAGGAATAGATATGGGCTGAGTATCTAGAAGAAAGTCTATCCCAAAGTCGATCTCCCTCTCAGGAGGGACTCCAGGCAGATCTTCAGGAAATACCTCTAGAAACTCACTAACTACTGGAACTGACTGGAAAGGTGGGGTTTCGGACTTGAAATCCTTAACCCAAATTATGTGGTAGATGTAAGCCTTTGAGATCATCTTCTTGCACTTGAGGTAATATATGAAATGACCTTTTGATGTTGGAGGACTACCCTTCCATTCTAAGATAGGTTCATTTAGAAACTAGAATTTCACTGCTCTAGTTCTACAGTCGACTGAGGCATAATAGGCATGTAGCCAATCCATGCCAAGAATGACATCAAAGTTGGTCATATCTAACTCTACTAAATCTGCTGAGGTGACTTTATGAAGGACTGAGACTGGGAAATCTCTATATACCCTCTTAGCTAGGACTGACTCACCAACTGGAGTAGAGACTGGGATGGGCTCTAAGAGTTTTTCAGGACTGACTCTGAATTTGCATGCAACAACGGGGTTACAAAAGATAGGGACGCCCCTGGGTCTAGCAAGTCAAAAACATCAAGATATAAGACTAATAACATACCAGTGACTATATTTGGTGAACTCTCCTGATCCTGACATGAAGACATGGCATAAAGATGGTTCTGATGATGACTGCCACCTGTGCCAGAATTAGTACTCGGTTGATCTGTGTGACCTGCTGGAGTTGTTAAAGTGGTAGACTGAGCTATGTTACCTCTCTGTCCTTGCCTGGCAGAAGGTCATTCCTTTAATCTGTGGACGATCTGACCATACCCAAAATACCCTTCTCTTCCAGCTATACACTCACCTCGATGTTTCTTGCCACACTTGGGGCAGGCTGGAAAAGTGTGGTTACCTGGAATACTACCTTGTGACTTAGATCTTGTTGCTCTCTTTTTCTGGTCTTGTCGAGGTCTAGGATATGGAGCACTAGTTGATGAAGGTGTTGGGGCTTAAGATCTTTGCTGGAACTGTGAACGATTTCCACCGCCCGACCTCTACTGAGAATATACATAGTTACCTGTTCTAGCCTTCTTACTATCCTTTCCCATCTCCTTAAGCTTATCTTCCTCAACCTGCTGAGCATGGGTCACCAGTCTAGATATATCCATATCCCCAAGTACTATATCATTTATGCACTCTATTTTCACCAAGTTGGATACCCCATACAAGAATTTGCCCATTTGTGCCCTCGGATCAGCCACCATAGATGGGGCATACCTGGAAAGCTGAGTGAACTTCAACCCATATTACTGGACCGATATCGACCCCTGTCTCAGATTGATAAACTCTAGGGACTTAGCCTCTCTCATCTCTCTCAGGAAGAACCTGTCTAGAAAAGCTCCAGTAGAACAATCCCATGTCACAGGAGCTGCATCTACACCCCTGTTGTCCTTCCACTGAGTGAACCAAATGTGAGCCATATCCTTGAGTTGATAGGATGCTAACTCAACGCTATCAGTACCAGTCACTTGTATTACCTCAAGAATCTTCTTGATCTCGTCAATAAAATTTTGTGGGACTTCACCAATCATTGACCCTAGAAACTCTGGCTGATTCATGCGCACAAAATCTCAAACTCGGGTTGCGGCTGATCCACCATTTTGTTTTGCATAAGCTGAGGCCTGCTGATTAGCCTGATTGGCTACAGTCTGAGCCAACAACTGCATTGTATTATGGAATTCTACGTTCATAACCTCATGGTTCAGGGCTGGACGATTAGCGTTAGCATTGTGAGCGTTAGCTCTGCGAGGAAGTATGATCTGAAATGCATAATGAACGGATTATAGAGGAGAAACTGAACTAAACTTCATCGCATTATAAAGGTAATGAAAGAAGTAAAGTTTTTTCTTAAAACACTTCATAGCCTCTCCCTCATAAGTGTGGAGCGCTTCACACCCATGAAAGAGATTCTACATAGTATGGCTTTAAGACACCCTAGGACTCTTAAACCTGATGCTCTGATCCCAAGTTTGTCATACCCCGGGGCTAGCCCCTAAACGTAACACAGGATGTAGGGTCACAAGTGACCCCAACCTAACCCTGAATCTGGCATATCACAAGCATACTGAAATAACTCTAAACAAATGGAAGCATAACTGAATAAAGCATATAATCAAAAAGGAAATCAACTGGAAATATCTGAAGAAATAACTATCTGAAAAGAAGAACAACCCAAATCAACTGGGTCTCACTCTATGTCTGAAAGCCTCTAATACTGATGAGCTGCTAGAACAAGCCCTCAGCTAACTCCAAATACTGAAAGTAAGTTCAAACTGACTAGCTCAAAAGGCATGTAAGAGATATGTCATCGGATGATGAGGACTCACCACTGACTGTTATTGATGTGGCACCAGGCGAGCTAATCACGAGGCAGAAGCTGAGAACCTGAACCTACATCATGATAGGATGCAGCACATAGAGTATGCATCAGTACTTCGAATGTACTGAGCATGAGGGATATGCAAGCAGACTATGTATGTAAACATGCTACAATAGTGATAAGCTGTAAAACTAAACTATACTCTAGTACATAGGCCCAAAACATAGTCATGCATAAAAGAGCTGAAATGCAAGAGTAATCTGAAAGCATACTAAAATTTGATAACAAGTATAAACTGAGGGCATGAGGTACTTTACTAAAATAACACTGTGGGAGAGTCTATTAACCAACATAAACCACGTGAGCTAAACATGGAGTCTGATTTATATGCCCCATCGAGAGGAGCCAATATACCTTTCTAGGGTATAAAGGCATGACTGATGTGATCATTATCTCTGAGGCCCAACTGAAGGGCTAAAAACCCTATGGTGGCATATAGTTCTGGGACTTTAAGGGTACACTGAACCCTATTCTAAATCGGTGCTAAACATTACTCCCAAACTGAAGACTAATAGCTCATTTAAACTGAAGTCCTGAATTATCTGAGACAGAACTAAAATAGTCTGAAATCCCTAATTTTTGAAATGTTGTGGTAGACTGAAAGCTAGCTAAATTTTGATTTCTTTTAAAACGCATACTGATAATCTAGGTTGGATTTTGAAGGAGCTAACACTTTAGCAATCCTACAGTTTAGGGCAAATTTCATGATTTCCTCAAAACCTTGTAAAAATCCATGCAGCTCAATATAGGCAATATACATATCATTAAAACAAGATGAAAATCACGTACAAGTCAAGAAGATGGATTTCTGTAGAAATCTACTAAAATGGGTAAGAACCCTAGTTTCAAAACCATAAAAATTACTATAAAAGTCTGAGATTTTTTGGCATAAGGGCAGACTAAACCCTTACTGAATACCCACATATCTGGGAGAAGATTCTATGGATGAACCTTTGGATTTGGGGTTGAACTTGAAGAAAAACCCCTTGCTTGTTCTTGAGAGGAAACGCTTCTTTTCTTTTAGAATTTGCTAACTGTCAATTTAGTTTAGGAGTAATGAGAGAAAAAAGCATAAAACCCCCTTTAATTACCCCTAAAATGACTTAGGATACGAGTTATAAAAATTGGTAAAAGACCGGAATGCCCTTGACTTAAAACAAAATTTTGGAAAATCCTCCGCCGAACGGGCTACTCAACGGGTGTCGAACCTGCGACGGCCCGTTGGCCTGAGCGTCGAAATGGACCAGGCTGGTCTGGCCTTCTAGTAATTCCCCATGATGTCCCTCACAGCCTGTCGCATCCATGATAGCCATGGTGATAGCCCATCGTGGCAGAGGAGGTCTGGGAGGAGGATCATTGGTGGTTTCCCACGGCCTGCCCCATGGCCCGTCGGACCTTCGACACTTGTGGGGGACCCCTATCAAGTTTTGGTTGGCTGATGAATCCTTTGGGCTCTTCCCATGGGGGCCCTGATGGTCCATTGTGTCCACGATGCCCGTGGGTCAGCCAGTGAGGCTTGCCTGGAGATGAATTTTTGTTGAGTTTCTTGAGTTTTGGGTTTTAAATGCTGGTCTGAATTCTAGGGTGTTACAAGTTTGGCCTCGAGGTAGATTACAGTTTCCATTTTAAACTTGACTTAGTTAGATTTTATATTTTATGAGTACATGAAGATCAGGCTAGGTTTAGGTTAGAAATTAGGCTCAAATCCTCTTTTTTTGCTTTTTTGGCTATTTCGGGATCGTGGTGTAGAATTATACTGTTTATCCTTAGTTTAGGAGCGTGTAGAATTTCTGTGACTAGCCTAGAATTCTTAGAATGATTTAGGGAGGTTTTATAGGCAGAATAGGCACTTTTACTTGTTTTCTTATTTTATTTCCATTTTTGGCCTTTTATTCCTATATTGGTGTATATGTGGGCCTGAGGCTATAGCTTAGATCGAATGGAGTGCCAGGTCAGTTATCTTGTTTACAGGGTGCTTTACCCTGATTGACTGATATTCTCTGAACATGTAATCATATCTCATTACTACATTGATTGGTTTTGGAAATGGAAGAAACACGGGATTTTTGGTTCACGATCAGGATTTTACTTAACCACTGGTTTTCAAAAGAAAGGAAAGTACCACTGTTATGCCGGTCCGAAGGATGTTTCCAAACACTTTATCTATTTTACTTTCTTGTTGATGAGCCCGAGACACAATTCTGGGCGACTCGAGGAGCACATATTCAGGTTTTACTTTTATGCATATGTTGATCCTCTCGATGTTCCTTCTGGGTGCCTGGGGTACCAGATACTGAGTTTTTACTTTTCTGCATTGGTCATACTCAGCATCATATCATCTCATGATTCATTTCACTGCATTATATATGTGCACTTGGAGTGTTTCTACCTGTTTTATCATTATTATCTTCTCTGTCAGCTTAGTTAGCTCTGTTTCCGTAGATAACTAGATTTAGGTGGATCCCTGTAGTTAGTTTACTTTCTTGTAGCTTATAATATATATTATCTTTCTAAGCTGGGTCTGCCTATGATGCGTACTGGGTACCCATTGTTTTGATACTCATATTACACTTTGTATCTTTTTCTGATGTAGCACCTAGTACGAGCCACCCTCGTTGATCCTTCTGTCATTTGTGGTCAGCTGTTGTTCGGATCGTGGTGAGCTCCCAGTGCCTTTGAGACTTTTACTTCTTTCCATCTATCTTCCTGTCTTTATTTTGTATTTTGGATAGACAGTACTTATTGTACAGCTACTCCGTACTTTAGATGCTCTTATACTTATGACACCAGGTCCGGGGTTGGTTCTTGTGTATATATTGTCTTCTCGGTCACTTTAGGGCCATTTTTGTATATTTATTACAGTTGGTATGTATCTATACTGTTGGCCCCTACTTCCTTATGTTTTCTCTTTTGTTTCCCTTATTAATATTGTATCTTTATCTTCTGCATCTTTGGGTTGGCTTGCCTACTGTGGGGTTAGGTAGGCACCATCAAGGTCTGATTTGGGGTCATGACAGAGTGATATCAGAGCTCTATGTTCACCGGTCTCGCCAGTACAAGAACAAAGTGTCTAGTATAGTCTCATGGATTGGTCTGATGATGTTTGCATCCTATCTGCGAGAGGACATAGGACATTCCTAGGAAAGATTCTATCTTGTTTGATTCCATATTATGTATCCTTTACCTCATCAACTTCTAAGTGTCTTTTGTTTCACTCTTTTTTCAGAAGGTTCGGATGAGATCAGCAGCCAGTGAGGACAAGGCCTCTTCACCTACAATTAGAGCCCCAGCTAGGGG
Source organism: Jaltomata sinuosa (assembly GCA_003996215.1). Lineage (NCBI taxonomy): Eukaryota > Viridiplantae > Streptophyta > Magnoliopsida > Solanales > Solanaceae > Jaltomata > Jaltomata sinuosa. The sequence goes on from QJPP01000655.1 coordinate 116,847, forward strand.
ACAGGGTAGAGGCCAACCCAGAGGTCGAGGTAGGGGATGGGCTGCGATGCCAGCTCGGGCCTAGACTAGATTGTTGTTGCCAGAGCCTGATATTAGGGTTGAGGAGGTACAATATGAGTTGGATGGTGTGGGGCCAGCCTAATATCTAGCAGGTTTCGTGGCTACTCTAGTACTATAGGAAACTTTGGTTGGCTTACTCATGTTCCTTGAGGGCATGTCATAGCCAGCAGCTACACCCAGTACTCTAATTGGTTCTCAGGTCAGAGAAAAGGCTCAGACTTCAGCCCAGGCAGCGGCACAAGGTTCAGGAGCGCAACCTGCTACTGAGGCTTCTCGATTAGAGGTGTTGCCAGTCTCTACCATTATTCCACCCTTTTCAAGGTGGGCATGTTATGTCTTCAGAGGGGCAGAATATTCTTGGTAGGTTTTGTGAGGTTGGGTCCCTCGAGGATTTCAGGTTCTCCTAGGGAGAAGGAGCATGAGTTTCCGAATAGTTGCCAAGAGAGATTGCATAATCTTGGGTTGGTTGAGTCGCATAGAGCAGATTACATAGAATTTGAGCTAGATAGCCCAGCAAAATAGTGGTGTAGGTTGTATATAGCTTGCAAGACAGTCGGGTCACCTCCGCTTACTTGGGCATACTTCTCCGCAGCTTTTCTGGAGAAGTACATACCACACAGCTTGATAAGAGCGGTTTATGGATTAGTTCTCTATGTTGTAGTAGGTCTCCATGTCTATTTAGAGCACGAGGTTTGTTTCAACAAGTTGGCTAGGCATGCCACCATGATTCTACCCTCCGAGCACGAGAGAGTGCATTGCTTCATTCGAGGTTTGACTTTACAGCTCCATTTGGCTACAGAGAGTATGGTAGCTTTGAGTCAGTCCTTCCTGGAGGTAGTGGATCATGTCCTCACTATTAAGGGATTACTTCACGAGGCCCAAGGGTCCAGAAATAAGAGGCCCCACCATCAGGGCAGTCACAGCGACTCGTAGACACGTGGTAGAGGCTACTTTATTAGGGGTCAGCATCAGCAGCGTTTCTAGCTGAGCCGGCCTGTTCAGGCAGCATTATAGATTGCTGAGGGTCAAAGTAGTTAGGGTTTCATTCAGTCTTCACGAGGTGCTCATTTTGGGTCCATAGGCCATGGTAGTCATTTTGATTCAGTCAGGTCTTCCCAGTAGGGTATAGTTAGCCAGGGTTATTATGAGTGTTGTGAGTTAGGCCACTTTTCCAGAGAGTGTCCATCATTGCAACACCACAGGCGACATGATTAAATGGTTCAGGCCCCCAGGACTCCAGCACCACTACCCAGAGGTAGTGTACAAGGTAGTATGGGTGGTCCCCAAGGTACTACAGGTGGTCCTCAGTCTAGCAGATCAGGTGGTCATGGCAGTCAAAGCCACATGTATACATTTTTGGGCCATCCAGAAGCTGAGACTTCAGATGATATCATCATAGATATGATCTCCACTTGTCATCAGTCAGCTTCTGCTTTGTTTTATCCGGGGTTAATATTCTCCTATATGTCTACTAATTATGCTACTCGTCTGGAGTCTAATTATGAGTTGTTGTATGTGCCTTTGTGTTTAGCTATCCTAGTAGGAGATTCTTTAGTAATGGATTATGTATATTGGGCTAATGTGGTGACTATCCTTGGGTATGACATGTGGGTAGACCTGATTGTGCTAGACGTGGTTGATTTTGATTTGATTTTAGGTATGTATTGGTTGTCTCCCTACCATGGATTTAGGATTGCTTCACCAAGATCATTACTCTATAGATGCCTGGTATCCCTTCTATAGAATGGAAGGGTGCCGATAGCAACATTCTGAGGGGAGTTATATCTTTCCTAAGTGCCCATCGGTTGGTTGGGAAGGGGTTCTTGGTATACCTTTCTTACGTCCATGATACTAGTGCCAGCACACCTTCACTTGAGTCAGTTCCTATGGTTTAAGAGTATTCAGATATGTTTCCTTCTAAACTATTGGGTCTTCCTCCTAATCGAGATATTGACTTTGCCATTAATGTCGAATCGGGCACTCAGCCCATTTCTATTCTGCCATATCGGATGGCACTAACTGAGTTGAGGGAGTTTAAGGATCAGCTCTAGGATCTATTGAGTAGAGGGTTCATCAGGCCTAGTGTGCCTCCATGGGGTACTCCGGATCTATTTGTGAAGAAGAAGGACGGGTCTATGCATATGTATATTGACTACAGGCAGTTGAATAAGGTGACAGTGAAGAATAGGTATCCGATGCTACATATTGATGATCTATTTGACTAGCTACAGGGTGCAGCAGTGTTCTCTAAGATAGACTTGAGGTTCGGGTATCACCAGTTGAGGATTTGGGCTGTGGACATCCCAAAACCTGCATTTAGGACTTGATACGTCCATTATGAGTTCCTAGTCATGTCTTTTGGGTTGACTAATGCCCAACTTTTATGGAGTTGATGAACTATGTGTTCAGAGCCTATTTGGATTCCTTCATGATCGTGTTAATGAATGACATTCAGGTATATTCGAGGAGTAGAGAGGAGCATGACAGCTTCTGAGAGTTGTCCTTCAAACCTTGCAAGACCATCAGTTATATGGAAAATTCAAGAAGTATGAGTTTTGACTTGAGTTTGGGGCATTCTTAGGGCACGTGGTATCCAAAAAATGGGATTATGATGGATCCGGTGAGGATAATGGTAGTTCATGATTGGGCTAAGCCTATTTCTCCTACCAAGGTTCACAGTTTCATTGGGTTAGAAGGTTACTACAGATGGTTTGTGGAGGGTTTTCTTCTATAGGAACTTCGTTAACTAGATTGACTCAGAAGAATGTCTCCTTCTAGTGGTCAGATGAATGTGAGGTGAGCTTTCTAAAGCTCAAGGCCTAATTGACTTCAGCTTTGATTCTTATTCTTCCGGTCAAAGGCCAGGAATTTATAGTGTATTAGAATGCTTCCGATATTGGTTTGGGTTGTGTATCGATGCAGCAAAGCCAAGTGATTGCTTATGCTACCTGACAGCTGAGGGCTCACAAGAGGAACTACCCACTCATGACTTGGAGTTAGCAGTGATAGTATTTGAATTAAAGATTTGGATGCATTATCTGTATGGTATTCATTGTGAGATCTTCATTGACTATCATAGTCTTTAGTACATCTTAATCCAGAAGGATCTGAATTTGAGTCAGCGCAAGTGCTTAGAGTTACTGAAGGACTATGACATCTCCATTCTTTATCATCCAGGCAAGGCAAAGGTGGTAGCAAATTCCTTGAGGCAGAAGGCAATGAGTATGGGTAGCTTGGATTTCTTAGTAGCAGAGGAGTGACCTTTAGCTTTAGACATCCAATCCTTGGCTAAAAAGTTAGTTAGACTTGATATTTCTTAGTCGGGTCGTGTTCTTGCTTATGTTGAGGCTAGATCTTCCTTATTAGAGCAGATTCGGGCATAGCAGTTTGATGATGCAAGGTTGAGGATCATTAGTGACAAGGTCTTGAGCGATGTGGCAAGGAAGGCAACCTTAGATTCGGAGGGTGTTCTGAGGATAGAGGGTTGTATCTATGTTCCTAGAGTTCGTGACCTATTTAGATTGATCTTAGAGGAGACTCATTATTCTAGGTATTCCATTTATCTTGGGGTAGCTAAGATGTATTGTGACTTGAGGCAGCACTACTGGTGGTATGGGATGAAGAGGAATATCTCAGATTTCGTGTCTAGGTGCTTGAACTGTCAGCAGGTGAAGTTTGAGCACCATAAGCCAGGTGGTTTGATTCAGAGGCTACCCATTTCAAAGTGGAAGTGGAAGTGGGAGCAGATAGCAATGGACTTTGTAGTCAGTTTTCCACGTACTTTGTGGAGATTTAATGTTATTTGGATTATCATGGACAGGCTGACGAAGTCTGCTCACTTTCTGCCAGTTCAGACTTTCTACAGTTCTGAGAGGTTGGCTCAGATCTACATTTGTAAGATTGTCCATTTATATGGGGTGCTAGTTTCTATTATTTATGACCGTGGTATTCAGTTTACTTCATGCTTCTAGAGTTCTATTCAGAGAGAGTTTGGTACTTGAGTTGAGCTTAGCACTATTTTTCATCCACAAACTGATGGTTAGTTAGAGTGTACTATACAGGTTCTGGAGGATATGCTGCGAGCCTGTGTTATTGATTTTGGAGTTCAGTGGGACCAGTCCTTAGCCTTGGTAGAGTTTGCATATAATAATAGTTACCATTCCAGTATTCATATGGCTCCATTCGGGGCTTTGTATGGTAGGTGGTGCAGATCTCCGATGGGTTAGTTTGATGCCTTCGAGGTTAGACCATGGGGTACTGATTTGATTCGTGATTCTATGGATAGAGTTTAGGTAATTCAGGAGAGACTTCGCACTACCCAGAGTAGGCAGAAGAGTTATGCTGACTGAAGGGTTTGAGACTTAGAGTTTAGGATGGGTGACCATGTGTTCTTTTAGGTGTAGCCCATGAAGGGCGTGATGAGTTTCGGGAGGAAGGGTAATCTCAGTCCTAGGTTCATTAGGCCATTTGATACCCTTTGTCGCATTAGGGAGGTTTCTTATGAGTTGGCCTTGCCTCCTTCTCTTTCTGGTGTCCATACAGTATTCCATGATTCTATGTTGCGGCGGTATGTTCTGGATGAGTCTCACGTGCTTCAGTGGGATTCAGTTCAGTTGGATGAGTCTCTAGCTTTTGAGGAGGAGCTTGTTGCTATCTTGGACAGGCAGGTTAGGAAGTTGAGGTCCAAAGAGATTTCATCAGTTAAGGTTCAGTGGCGGCATTGTCCTATCGAGGAGGCTACTTGGGAGATCGAGACTGATATGTGGACCCGCTATCCTCACCTCTTTGAACCTTCAGGTATCTTTCTTTCTTTAAATTTCATAGATGAAAGTCCTTTTAGTAGTGGATGTTTTAATGACCCTCTAGGTCATTTTCTTGATTTTTGTGCTTTTTCATATTTTGAGCTTTCCTACAGTGGCTACTGGTCATTTATGACTTGCCAGAACTAACGGTTCAGTTCTCGGGTCATTCGTTTGTGTTTTAATCTCATTTTCCTATTTTTCCACTCTTAAGCCAAGTAGAGTTGACTTTGGTCAACATTTAGAGAATATGGCCTCGGATGGGAATTCCATTAGCGTTGTTAGCTCTTGAATGTCGACTTTGGGCTAGAGAAACCTTTGATTTGGGTCCCAAAGCTTTCGGACTCATTTTGGGCTATTGGGTTCCATTTTGGTAAAAGTTGGTTTTTGGGCATGGGGCCCACTTTTTGTTAAGACGATCTTCGTTAGGAATTTCATCAATTCTGTTGATTTCGAAATGCCATTTTTGTTAGGGTAGCATGTCAGGTTTCTGTTCACGGAGTTTCGAATAAATCTCGAGGGTGCGGTCAGAGTTTTTTGTTGTGTGTTGTTACAGCTGGTGTTGTCAATATCTGGTATAGAGCACCTGCGGGCTTCGGGGCGCACTTGTACAGCCACCTCTACGGTCACCATCCGCTCCTGCAGCCCTGGGTGATGTCGTCAGGAGGCGCCCCTGCGCTCCTTTTTTCGCGTCTGCGGTGCTGCCCATGCGGCGTGTTCACCACACCTGCAGGGTTGGGGGTTTGGGTGACCACCGCCTCTGTGGTGGTTTGGGTGCCACGGCGATGCTGCACTGGCGCCATTATAACCACAGGTGCGTTGATCGTTGGTAGTTTAAAATCAGTTTGCCTTCCTCATTTCATTTCATTCCAACACTTTCCTCCATTGTTGAAGCTCGGTTAGTAGGAGAAATCATCCATTCTCGTTGTTTTCATGTCCAATTGAGGTAATTCTTGTTCCCTCGTCATTCTAGTGTTGATTCAACCTTCTTTTCTGCTTTTCCTTTTCGTTGAATTCTCCAATTGCATGGTGATCCTCCGAAATTAAAGTGGTCTTCGAGACTGTTTTAGGCCTCGAAATGAGTCCCATTCGCGCTCAATATTTGGGCATGGGTTTATAAACCCGTTGCAAACATAATTGTGAATTTTATTTTCTTTTTCGTTGCACGGGCTCCGAGAGTCATTTTCTTACCCGATTTTTGACCCAAATTTCTGTTTGGTAATATAGGTGTCATTCTTCTCATCTTGACACCTGGATTATATTCTGGGCAGCATTTTAAGGCTGTTCAAAAGGAGAAGGCACATGAGTGATAGTTCGTGTTTGCAGTTTGGCCCTGAGGTAAGTTACGATTTTTGTGTTTAGACTTGGCTTAATTAGATTTTATATGTTATGAGTTACATGAACGTCAGGCTACGTTTAGGTTAGAAATTAGGCTTAAATCCTCTTTTCATCTCTTTTTGGCCATTTCGCGACCGTAGAGTAGAATTATATTGTTTATCCTTACCTTAGGAGCGTGTAGAATTTCTGTGACTAGCCTAGAATCGTTAGAATGATTTAGGGAGGTTTTAGAGGCAGAGTAGGCACTTTTACTTGTTTTCTTGTTTTTTTTCCCCTTTTATTCCTGTATGGGTGTATATGTGGGCCTGAGGCCATAGCGTGGACCGGACGATGTGCTAGGTCAGTTATCTTGTTTGGAGGGTTCTTTACCCTGATTGACTGATATTCTCTGAACATGGCATCATATCTCACTACTTCATTGCATGCTATTGGGTTTGGAAATGAAAGAAATACGGGATTTTTGGTTTAGATTCGGGATCTTACTTAACCACTGGTTTTTGAAATAAAGGAAAGTACCACTGTTATGCCAGTCCGAGGTACGTTTTTGGACCCTTTATCTATTTTATTTTCCAGTTGATGAGCCCGAGGCATGATTTCGGGCAGCCCGAGGATCACATATATGGGTTTTACTTTTATGCATATGTTTATAAGCTCGAGGTTCCTTCTGGGCGCCCAGGGTACCAGATAGCAAGTTTTTACTTTTCTGCATTGGTCATACTCAGCATCATATCATCTCACGATGCATTGCACTGCATTATCTGTGTGTACTTGGAGTGTTTCTACCTGTTTTGTCATTATTATCTTCTCCGTTAGCTTAGTTAGCTCTGTTTCCGTAGATAACTAGATTTAGTGTCACGACCCAATTTCTCGGTCATGATGGCACCTACAACCCCCGGTAGGTGAACCTATCCCCGTAGCCCAGAACAGTTAGCAATGGGCTACTATCTAACAAATAAGGGAACAATTCTACAAGTAAATAGAAAGAGTCTACCTACAGTCCCCCGGTCGCCCATACAACCGAGGAACACAAACAAGTAAAAACAAACCCTCCGGCATCCCATACTACCGGAGCGTACAATCAACAAACAAGGGTGGAGCCTCAAACAATGAATGATATGATGCATGAAGATCTCAAGTGAAATGGTATCTCTGTATGTACCTCCTCCGGCGCCGATCCGGCCCAGCAGGTAGGTTCCATGGAAGGACACTGCCCGTATACCTCTACTCCACCGTATACCCCTCCTCCGGCACACGCAGCCCGTAGCCCCTGGCCCGGATGGCAAGGTCCATGGAGGTCCCAGACCCCATACTAAAACTCAGTATCAGAACATGTCGTCCGGAAGCAAGTCTGGTATCAAGATAGAGACATAGTCTCTAACATGCATGCCCAGACCCTGTCCAGGACTAAAATAGTAGGAGAATATCTCAAAAACCCCTCCAAGGGTGCCCGGGCGTAACCGGGTCTAAACAGTAAAAAGTCATCTCAGGTGCTCGGTCCGACCGAGGCTAAAATCATCTCAAGTAGCAAGAAAACTCAACTAGCACCCCGGCCCTGCCGAGTCTAGCGTGAATCGTAAAACTGGTGATTTAAAACATAATTTTACTTCCTTTTATCCAGGAATATTCACAAGTTAAATCAACCATTTCCAAATCATTTCCATCAAAAACAGGCCCCGGGGCCATGCAAGGTTTAGAAAATAGTGCCAGTAGGCCCGAAGCCAAAACCATAGTAAAACATGGATAAAACCTCTTTATATGCATGGAAATGGTATGATCACACACAATAGCTGCCCAGCAGCTCACAATCAACCTATCGACCCTGCACAGGCCCACAACTACTCAGCAAGCATAACCAGCCTAGAAGGATAATTCTATGTCCGGGACTCGCGGACATTCCCAAAATTCCACCTTCTATGTTCCAGAGTCAACAAGGCCTCACAGGACCACAAGGGTAAATAAAATATATCGGCAAATACTACAAGCAACGGAGGAACAAAAGTAGGCGGACATGAATAAAGCGGTCAAGGTCTATGGTACCAACCTAATAAACCAACCCAAGGATGCCCATTAATACAATTTTATTCTATATATGCGGAGTCTAGGGAAAATAAACCGTAACCTACCTGTCGTCCGACGACCAGCTGCTAAAACAACGATGTCCAAGCTCGAACCACTCCGAGAAAATCCAAAACTAAATCGGAATCGGATTTGGGATGGAATAACTTGACGTAGATAATTGATTATCAAATATTGCATCAAAATCCTTTGCTTCGTTAATGTGAATGTACAGAAACATATCTTGTGCAAATGTTATGAAAAGACTTTGTAGAGAAATTGGTTGCCAAATGATCAGCAAGTGGATGATTGCAGATATATATATATATGCTGCAAAGCATTGACCCAATGCTTACTATACTTAATTAAATTGTCCAAGTTGACATGTGGCAGCCCCTAACTAATGAGAATTTGTTGTACTCTTTCCTCCACTTCCACGTGGAAGTGGAGGTGGCAACCAATTTCATCCCGTTAAGTATATACTCGGGTATTGCATAGGTTCGTGGTAAAATAAATATAATTTTTGAATATACCATAATCATTAGAAAATTATTTCGAATAAAACTTACTATATTATAATAATAAATTTTAACATAACTAAATTTACTATCTTCATTAAAATATTACAATGTATAAAAACCTTATAAAATAAATACATATACAATTATATCGTAACAAAAATATTTTTCATAAACCTTTAAAATATTTTAAAAAGGTAATAATAATATAACTTTTTACCAAATTCAACTTTCAAATAAAATATTTTCAAATGCACGCGATATTAATAAAATTCTTAAATTTAAGTTCGCAACTCACCATCGCACGATTTAGATACTCAAGAACTCTCTTGGAACCCTCCCTTATGTTTTCTCACTGTTTCGGGACTGAAATGGCGTTTTAAGACGTGAAGTTGAGGCTTAAATCGAGTTTAACCCGACCCGGTTCGCGACCCGGTTCGCAACCCGTTTTCTGCCAGACAGTCCACGGTAAAACAGTCATAACTCTTTACTCCGAGATCAGTTGGACGTGAGGTTCTGTGCGTTGGAAACTAGACTCGTAGACCTTCGATTTGGTATTTCGGGGGACTTCTAACTCTTTATATATTGAGATAAAAGCTCCGAGATATTTTACCCAAAGTTCAGAAAATTTATTAAAGAACTTACGATAACTTTTGCCGACTTGCTTGACTTCAAAACTTATAATGCGACCAAACAATGGACCCAACACCAAAATACCGGTCCTGATGAGCCTTAAGTGACTTGGGGCCGCTACAAACAAACTCTAATGGTTCAAGGAAAACGTATACGTGGAAATAACCGAAAGGGTCATTACATCATCCACTACTAAAAAGGACTTTCGTCCTCGAAAGTCAAGGTCAAGAGGGTACCTGAAGGCTCAAACAGCTGCGGATACTGAGCCCGCATATCTCTCTCGGTCTCCTAGGTAGCCTCCTCGGCTGGACGGTGCCTCCACTGAACCTTAACAACCGGGATCTCTCGAGATCTCAATCTCCTGACATCTCTGGCCAAAATAGTTGCCGGCTCCTCAACAAAGGCTAAACCCTCACCCAACTGAACTGAATCCCACTGCAACACATGAGACTCATCTGGGACATACCGACGCAACATCGAAACATGAAATACAGGATGTATAGCTGAAAACATCAGAGGCAAGGCTAGCTGATAGGCAACACTACCAACCCTCTGAAGAATCTCAAACGGCCCAATGTACCTGGGGCTAACCTTGCCCCGCCTACCAAATCTCATCACGCCCTTCATGGGCGATACACGGAGAAACACCAAGTCACCAACACTAAACTCCAAGGCACGAAGCCTATGATCAGCATAACTCTTCTGCCTGCTCTGAGCTGCCCGAAGTCTGTCCTGAATCACTCGGACTCGGTCTAAGGAATCTCGAAGCAAATTTGTGCTCTGTGGCCCAGCACTAAAACCATCACCAACCTACCGGTGATCTGCAACGCCTGTCATACAAAGCCTCAAAAGGTGCCATGCCGATACTCGAATGGAAACTGTTATTATAAGCAAACTCTGCTAAGGGAACAAATTGATCCCAAGAACCTCCAAAGTCAAGAACACAGGCCCGAAGCATGTCCTCCAGAATCTGAATGGTCCTTGATGTGCCGCCATTTTACGGCACTTTCGACTCCTTTTAACTAAGAACAATCGTACGTTTTCAAGCAACCGTCATCGTTTTGATGTGTTTATGTTGGATTTGTAGGAAATGGAGACAAACACGGAAACGGAAGGAAATCCGATCAAAAGAGCATTCTGGGTAAGAGTGACGGTTAGAGTGACGGTCTGTCAAGCCAGTGACGGTCCATCACCCAAGCCGTCAACCTGAGGCAGCTCACTGCCTAGCCACGACGGCCACAGTGACGGTCCGTCAAGGTGGTGACGGTCCGTCACCCCAAGCCGTCAAGTTGAGACAGTCGGCGACACAGAATCCGAGCATTTTTGGGTTTACTTCCTGGACTCCTATAAATACCCTATGTTAGGTTTATTTTATGAAGGCACTTACCAATACATTACCCAATAGTTTTAGGAGTTTTTGAGCGATTTTAGAGAGAGGAAACACGCTACACACGTTTTCCTCCTCCTTGAATCTTGTTCTTGATTTGTTCTTGGGATCTTTGTTTTTCTTGTTCTTGGAATAATTGAAGATTGTTTTCACTACATTGTAAGGATCTCTTTTCTTTATTATGAATATGACTTTCTTCTATTCTTCTACAAGCATGATTAACTAAACCTCCCACAACTAGGGTTGTGGGAGCCATGGCTAAAGTAGCGATATAGATTCCGGGTAGCACGGGTTCAATATATATGTTGTCACGTTGTTAATCATTCATTATTTAACGTTTTCTAGTGGTTGCAAACATTAGAACATGCCTAGGTTTAATTTGCTTGAGTAAAGAGATTAAAACCGGGAAACTTGATTAACGACGAGGATTCGAGACTACCAACTCTCGTCTTATGATTAATGTTGTAACTAGATTAATCTACTTGATGTTTAGGATTGAAATCTAAAAGCACACCTTTTCAAGTTCGAGAGAATTGAAAAGTAAATTCGTCTATTTGGTTGAGAAACGTTTAGACGATACCATTAATTCAATCACATCGTGACACGCATATAGAAAGAACCCGATTAAGCTTAGGATCGACATCGTTACCAATGCCATGGTAAACACTTCCCTAGTTCATTCTCCTACTGATTATTCTCATACATTATTGTTCGTTTTGTTTACACATTGTTCACACAAAACCCCCCCTTTATTTACCGGAAACTATTGACCATTAGTCAACTATTCACTAAAGACTTAACTTTCACCATATTCTTTGTGGGATCGACCCCAACCTTTGTTGGGTTCTATATTTGACAACGATCGCTTACGCTTCTTAATTGGAGTGGTACTTTGAGCGTTATCAAATTTTGGCGCCGTTGCCGGGGAATACGGTTGTTTGTTAAGTCCGGTGTGTTTATTTGACTCTTAGTCATACTTTCCTGCTTTTACGTTTATTTGTTGTTTTTGTTTTTGACAGGGTACAGAGTTGTGCATGCCAAGTACCTGGCGCTCGGGGGAATCAACATTACCTTACGACCCCGAGCTTGCTAGAACGTTAAGGCGGAATATGGCCGCACAACAAGAGGCAGCAAGGCTCGCTGCAGAACTGCAGGCCCAACAAAATCTGAATGCTGGTGGTCTGCAGGACGATGTTATGCTGAATGATGAGGATATCGACTTGGATGGAGTTGGCGCTACGGGCGCCATTGCTCTTTCACCGCTAGCGCCCGGAGCCAAGTTCAACATCACTAGCACGATGATCCAGCTGTTGAACTTGAGAGGAGTGTTCCGTGGTGCCGCTGGTGATGATCCAAACCAGCACCTGATGAATTTCGTCGGGATCTGCAAATCGTTCGAGTTACCTGGAGTGAGTCAGACAGCGATTAGGCTTAGGTTGTTTCCGTTGTCTCTGTCTGATGAGGCAGCATTGTGGTTGACAGAGCTGACCCCCGACTCTATCGCAACTTGCGGAGAGTTGAAAGGAGCTTTCCTAGAAAGGTTCTTTCCTCCCTCTAGGATGATACAGTTGAGGGATGAGATTAGCAATTTCAGACAGCAACCTCACGAAGCATTGCACGAGACCTGGTTGCGATTTAAAAAGAAGATATCATAATGCCCTAACCATCAGTTGAACGATGAATTTTTGATGAAAACATTCTACAGGGCACTGAATTCAGCTACCAAGCCAACGTTGGACAACGCAGCAGGTGGAGCGTTTATGGGTCGCACTTTTGCCGATGCCACAGCTATTTTGGACAGGCTCACCAAAACCAACAGGGCCTAGCATACACGGGATTCAGAGGTAGCAGCTAGCACTTATGCAGTTGGTATGTCAGCTGAGCAACGCAGAAAAGACGAGGAGCGCGACCAAGACATGGCGCATCTGAAAACGCAGTTGGACCTACTGACCAAGCACTTGGTTTCGGGAGGCATAGAGAAGGTGAAAGTTATTGGTTCCCAAGGTAGAGCAGCAGAGTTGGAAACTGAGAAGGCGAACTACTTGGGGGGTTTCCAGGCCAATGGCCAAGGAAACCAAGGTCGGACCTATCAGAAGGACAACTACTATGAGAAAACTGGCTACAATCGCGATCAAGTAAACTGGAGGAATAACACCGATAGAGGTGGGTTGTATGTACCACCTGGTAATCGGGATAAAGCTAGCAACGAGGCAGGGACTTCCAAGCTAGAGAACATGATGGCGAAGATGCTGCTGAAGGTAGAATCAACTGACTCTGGGGTGAAGGAGATAAGGACTGAGTTATCGGCCATGAGTCAAATAGTGGAGGCACATTCCACTTTGATTAAGCAATTGGAGCAACAAGTGGGCTTAATCTCGGCATCTCTTAACCCAAGGAAGACAGGTACCTTGCCGAGTGACACGATTCAAAATCCGAGGAATGACGCGAGTTGTATGGCGATCACTACAAGAAGCGGAAAAATATTACCGAAATCACATCCGGTAATTCAGACTCAAGAGGGTGAGATCGTGGATGACAAGGAAGTCGAGGAAGCTACTCAAAAGCCCGCGGAGAAAAGCAAGGAAGCTGAAAAGCTTCCAACTATGATGCCTCGACCACCACCTCCTTTCCCACAACGCCTGAAGAAGAAAGCGAAAGATGGTAAGTTCCTGAATTTCCTGACCATGCTCAAGCAAATATCGATAAACATCCCATTGGTGGAAGCGCTTGAACAAATGCCCGGTTATGCCAAGTTCATGAAGGACTTGATTACAAAGAAGAGATTGATAAGTTTTGAACCGGAAGACAACCTCCACCACTGCAGTGCTATTTCCTCAAGGTCGTTTGTAGACAAAAAGAAGATCCAGGTGCGTTTACTGTTCCCTGTACTATTGGGAAACTCGGCTTCGGAAGAGCCTTGTGTGATCTTGGTGCTAGCATAAATCTGATGCCGCTAGCAGTCTATAAACAACTGGGTTTGGGAACTCCTAAACCAACGTCCATGAGAGTGTTGATGGCTGACCGTTCGGTAAAGCGGCCCGTGGGAATATTGTCTGATGTGCTAGTAAAGATCGGTAAGCTTATCTTCCCAGCTGACTTTGTGATCTTGGATTGCGAAGTGGATTTTGAAGTTCCCATAATCTTGGGACGACCATTGCTAGCCACGGCAAGAGTATTGGTTGACATGGAAAGAAACGAACTGACCTTCAGGCTAAACAATGAAGCTGTCAAGTTCGATGTGTCTAAATTGATGAAGCAACCAAGTGACATGAGGGTGGTCGCGGTCATCAATGTTATTGAGGAAGCTCCTGCGGATGTGCATCTTGAGGAGAAGGGTTTGGTCGAGACTCTATCTGTTGTGAGAAGGATGGTGCGAGAAGGGAAACATGTAGAGGAAGGCGGTGAAAATAGATCAAAGAAACGAAAACACCGCAAGAGAATCTGCAAAGAAAGAGCGAAGAAGTTGTCGCGACTAGCCGCGGAGCCAATGAAAGAAGAAGTTGAAATGCAACATGAGGTTGTCGCGTGCACACACTCCATCGAGTTCTCCTGTTTTGGAGACCCTGGCGGTCTCCAACATCATTCCAGAATCTGAGTCCTATCGACTTCACAGGTATTCCTTTCTCTCACAGTTTTTAGCTTTCATATGGATGCATTGGGGATAATGCATGAGTCTAAGTTGAGGGTGTGGGGAAACCTGTGAGTCACCACCGAGGGTTTTTGTTGCCGTGTTTCTTTTCCCTCCGGTGTGCTATCTAGTAGAACCGGCATGTTTAGGTTGTTATTTTTAAATTTTTGTTTTTTTAGTGTCTACAGTGATGAGCATGGCATTTTTTGTTACTAAAAGAAGGCCCCTTTAAAAAATTTCTGGTTTTGTACTTATGTTGAAACGATTGACTGTCTGGATCCTTGAATATCATTGTGTGATTATGATTAGAATGAGTATGCTTAAGCCGAGCAGTTGTTTGATAGTTGGTAGCGATATAGTTTCTTGGTGCCAAGTTTGTGTGAGCATATTGTTATAAATTCTTACTCTGTGCATGCATCTAGAACTTGCCCGGTCTATTTTGTTAAGTTCGAAGTTTGGTTGCTTAGGAAAGGATCACAGGCCCTTTTTGTATGCAGTCCACTTAACCTAAAAGACCGTCCAAATATAAATAATCCCTTTGATCCCTGTTTGAGCCATAATTGATCGTATTCTTTCAATAACCTGTCACCGTTCCTGTTTAACGTGAATCCCTATTCTGGCCCTGGTCCTTCCTTGGACATCGTGCACCTTAATTTAGGCAATCAGCCTAAGTTGATGGTGGCTACTATAGAGGTAAACCCTGTTTTGGCCCTGGTCCTTCCGTGGACATTGTGCACCTCAACTCAGGCAATCAGCCTAAGTTGAGGGTGGCTACTATAGAGGTGAATGATAAGAAAAAGAGGATGGAGAAATTGGTGTGAATAAGATGAATTCGGGCACGGGTGTGCCTAAGAAAAGAAAAGAAAAATAAAAAGAGATGAAAAAGATCGAAAAAAGTAATAAAAAGAATGGTCAAAATAAAGGGGCCGCACCTGTAGCTAGAGAAAAGGAAATAAAAAGGTGAATAAGGATGGACAAAGTAAAGTATGTGGTAATAAGACGTCGGTGGTTCCAAGGAGGGCTTAGTCACTAACCCCTAAATGTATCCTACCTGCACCTGAAGCCTCATTACAAGCCAAAACAAGTCCTGTAGTGATCCTGAGCGGCTTTCTGAAGAACTGAAATAGAATAGTAAGGGCAAGCCTATGGTATCGCATGTGCATTGTTCGAAATCGTTTGTGAGTGTGAGCGCTTACCTAGTCCCAAATCTTGTGTGTGGGATTTCTTTGTGGTGAGGGCACCAAGATTTCTGTATTGTCTATTGATTGTTAGGATAGCTATGCGTGTGTATGCATAATGTTCTATCATATCGGAATGACATGTTTGGATCCATGCAAGTTAGTGTTTCATACATTTGTGTGCTACGAGGGAGCTTGAATTAAAATTGAATAGGATGTTGAATGACCATGAATTGCTAGAGACACGAGTTTGTTTTCTTAGTTGAGTCGTCGTGTTGTTTTTCTTTTTATGTTATGTTGCTTGAGGACAAGCGAACGTCTAAGTTGAGGGTGTTGATGTGCCGCCATTTTACGGCACTTTTGACTCCTTTTAACTAAGAACAATCGTACGTTTTCAAGCAACCGTCGTTGTTTTGATGCGTTTATGTTGGATTTGTAGGAAATGGAGACAAACACGGAAACGGAAGGAAATCCGATCAAAATAGCATTCTGGATAAGAGTGACGGTTGGAGTGACGGTCCGTCAAGCCAGTGACGGTCCGTCACCCAAGCCGTCAACCTGAGGCAGCTCACTTCCTAGCCACGACGGCCACAGTGACGGTCCGTCAAGGTGGTGACGGTCCGTCACCCCAAGCCGTCAAGTTGAGACAGTCGGCGACACGGAATCCGAGCGTTTTTGGGTTTACTTCCTGGACTCCTATAAATACCCTATGTTAGGTTTATTTTATGAAGGCACTTACCAATACATTACCCAATAGTTTTAGGAGTTTTTGAGCGATTTTAGAGAGAGGAAACACGCTACACACGTTTTCCTCCTCCTTGAATCTATTTCTTGATTTGTTCTTGGGATCTTTGTTTTTCTTGTTCTTGGAATAATTGAAGATTGTTTTCACTACATTGTAAGGATCTCTTTTCTTTATTATGAATATGACTTTCTTCTATTCTTCTACAAGCATGATTAACTAAACCTCCCACAACTAGGGTTGTGGGAGCCATGGCTAAAGTAGCGATATAGATTCTGGGTAGCGACGGGTTCAATATATATGTTGTCACGTTGTTAATCATTCATTATTTAACATTTTCTAGTGGTTGAAAACATTAGAACATGCCTAGGTTTAATTTGCTTGAGTAAAGAGATTAAAACCGGGAAACTTGATTAACGACAAGGATTCGAGACTACCAACTCTCGTCTTATGATTAATGTTGTAACTAGATTAATCTACTTGATGTTTAGGATTGAAATCTAAAAACACACCTTTTCAAGTTCGAGAGAATTGAAAAGTAAATTCGTCCATTTGGTTGAGAAACGTTTAGACGATACCATTAATTCAATCACATCGTGACACGCATATAGAAAGAACCCGATTAAGCTTAGGATCGACATCGTTACCAATGCCATGGTAAACACTTCCCTAGTTCATTCTCCTACTGATTATTCTCATACAATATCATTCGTTTTGTTTACACATTGTTCACACAAAACCCCCCCTTTATTTACCGGAAACTATTGACCATTAGTCAACTGATTCACTAAAGTCTTAACTTTCACCATATTCTCTGTGGGATCGACCCCAACCTGTTGGGGTTCTATATTTGACAACGATCGCTTACGCTTCTTAATTGGAGTGGTACTTGGAGCATTATCAGTCCTCTCGGACTGGGCCATCTGGTCCTGAGGGTGGAAAGCGGTACTAAGATGAATCCTCTGTACCCAAAATCTTCGCTTGATAGCCCTCCAGAACTGAGATGTGAACTGAGTGCCGCGGTCTGAAATGATAGAAGCTGGGACCCCATGCAACCGAACAATCTCACGAAGGTAGATCTGAGCTAACCTCTCTGCACCATAAGAAGTCTGAACCGGAAAGAAATGTGCTGACTTAGTCAGCCTATCAACAATCACCCATATGGAATCAAACCCATGAGAAGTACGAGGCAAACCAACAACGAAGTCCATAGTAATCCCTTCCCACTTCCACTCAGGAATGTGAAGTCGCTGCATCAAACCACCAGGTCTCATATGCTCGAACTTAACCTGCTGACAGTTCAAGGAACGAGATACGAAATCCGCTATATCCCGCTTCATACCACTCCACCAGTAAAACTGCCTCAGGTCTCTATACATCTTTGTTGTGCCAGGGTGAATGGAGTATCTAGTACAATGTGCCTCATGAAGTATCAACTGAATCAAATCACTGATCCTCGGAACACAAAGGCGACAATCAAACCTCAGAACCCCATCTGAATCTAGAGTAGCCCGACTGGTCTCACCCTGAACAACCCGATCACGAAGGTCACACAACTGCTGATCCTCAAACTGACTGCTCTGAATCTGATCAATAAAAGTAGAACGAACCTCAACACCGGGAGAACTCTGCTAGGATCCCGACAAGTTCAAGCCTAACCAAACGGTTAGCCAAGACTGGATGTCCCAAGCCAAAACGGATGCTCTGAAACTGAAAGAGAAGCTAGCGCTACCCATACTCCTGCTTCCGATCAAGGCCATCCGCTAAACCCACATTGCCTTGCCCCGGATGATACAGAATAAGTAAAGTCATAGTCCTTAGTAACTCGACCCATCTCCTCTGTCTCGAATTCAACTCTCGCTGACTCGTGATATACTGAAGACTACGGTGATCGGTGAAGATCTCACAGTGAACTCCATATAGGTAATGCCTCCAAATCTTGAGCGCGAAAACTACCGCCGCCAACTCCAAGTCATGACTGGGGTAGTTGCGCTCGTGAAACTTCAGCTGCCTCAACGCATATGCTATTACTCGACCCTGCTGCATCAACACACAACCAAGACCAACCCCAGAAGCATCACAATACACGGAGAAGCTTTGACCCTCAACCGGCAAAGTCAAAACTGGAGCTGAAGTCAATAAGGCCTTAAGCCTCTGGAAGCTATCCTCACACTGGTCCGACCACTGAAATGGGACATCCTTCCTAGTCAGCATAGTCAAGGGTGCTGCTATGGAAGAAAATCCCTCAACGAACCATCGGTAGTAACCTACTAACCCAATAAAGCTGCGAACCTCAGTAACAGTAGTAGGTCTAGGCCACTCGCAAACCGCTGAAATCTTTCCCGAATCAACCCTAATCCCATCCTTAGACACCACGTGCCCTAGGAATGCAACTGACTCAAGCCAAAACTCGCACTTTGAGAACTTGGCATAAAGCCGATGATCACTCAAAGTCTGGAGTATAACCCACAAGTACTGCTCATGCTCATCTCTACTACGCGAGTATACCAAGATATCGTCTATAAAAACTATCACAAATGAGTCCAAATACGGGCCAAGAACCCTGTGCATCAAGTTCATAAAGGCTGCAGGGGCATTAGTCAACCCAAAAGACATCACCAGGAACTCATAATGGTCATAACGTGTCCTGAATGCTGTCTTAGGGATGTCCTCCGCCCTAGTACTCAACTGATGGTAGCCAGACCTCAAATCAATCTTCGAAAACATGACTGAACCCTGAAGCTGGTCAAATAAATCATCAATCCTCGGCATCGCATACCTATTCTTCACTGTCACCCTATTCAGCTGTAGATAATCAATACACATGCGCATCGACCCATCCTTCTTCTTCACGAAGAGAACAGGAGCACCCCAAGGTGACACTAGGTCTAATAAACCCCTTAGCTAACAGATCCTGGAGCTGCTCCTTAAGCTCCGTCAACTCAGCAGGAGCCATACGGTAAGGAGAAATAGAAATAGGCCTAGTGCCCGGCTCTAGCTCAATAGCGAAATCAATATCTCTCTCAGGTGGAAGGCCTGGCAGGTCGGTAGGAAACACATCGAGGAAGTCTCTAACCA